>PVJS01065059.1:0-10079 GCA_004027185.1 Glis glis | reverse complement strand
CCCAGATCTCATCGCCCCTCTCCTGCACTGACGGGCCCAGGTCTCATCGCCCCTCTCCTGCACTGATGGGCCCAGGTCTCATCGCCCCTCTCCTGCACTGAGGGGCCCAGATCTCATCGCCCCTCTCCTGCACTGAGGGGCCCAGATCTCATCGCCCCTCTCCTGCACTGAGGGGCCCAGGTCTCATCGCCCCTCTCCTGCACTGAGGGGCCTGATGTCTGGCCTCATACCTCTGTCCGCACTTGGCTCGACAGTCTATTTTCAGCAGCAGCCAGAGTGCTCACGTTCTAACATGCATCAGATCATGAGATGGCTCTGCTCCCAGCCCCTCAGGTGACATCCCATCCCACTCAGCATAAAAGCCTGACGTCTCTTCGTGGCCTGGGAAGCCCAACAATCCGTTCCAACCATCTCTGTCCTCCCTGCTCACTCCCTCCCAGCCACGCTTGCCTCTTCACCTTTTCTGAGTAAGGCTCTCCTTCCTCAGGGTCCTCCTGCTTTCTACTTCTTCTCCCTGGCATGCCCTTCCTCGGATGTCATGTGGCATTATTAGCCCACTCCCTCCAGATCTCGGCTCCAATGCTGTTCGGTCAGTGAGACCGTTCCGAACCACCGTCACTAGCCTGCCCCCCCACCCCCCCGCTGTCAACCTGACACACTGTACGTCACACTTGTCCATTGCCTGCCTCCCCCCACTGAAATGTCGGTTCCATGAGGGCAAGGACTGTGATTCCCTTCACTCCCAGCACCTCAACAATGCCTGGTGCATAGCTGGCATCCAACCAATAAGAGTTGAAAGATGAATCTCTCTGGTCCTCCTTGGCTCAAAAGAGTTTCTGTTTTTTGGTTTTTTTTTTTTTTTTTGGTCTTTATAGTGCACAGATGAAATTAAACTACCTGCCAGGAGAAAAGAGAAATTTCATTTAAATAAGATTTAAAACAAGCTGCAGAATGTGTACAATCTCACTTATTGTTAACTCTGTGACAGGCATATATTATTGAACACTACCTATGTGCTAGCAGCTTAATAAACACATTAGATATATGGCCCAGGTACTATACGCATATAAATATTTGGAATTGCATAATAAAGGCTCTGGGAAATACATACCAAACTATTAGAGAGTAAGAGTGATGTTTGAGGGAATGAGAGAAGACCAGATTTTACTCTCCATAGTTTTCCATAAGTTGAATGATTTATAATGGTGATGTATTACTTTATTACTACAAAAAGAAAAAACATCTAAAGACACTGAATACCAGTAGTGTGTTTGTGTGTGTGTGTGTGTATGTGTGTGTGTGTGTGTGTGTGTGTGTGTTATTGGGAACTAAACCCAGGAGCATTCTACCTCCAAGCTTTTTTTTATCCCCAGCACTTTTTTTTATTTTGAAACATGGTCTCGCTAAGTTGCTGAGAGTCTCACAAAGTCGCTGAGGCTGGCCTTCAACCTGGTATCCTCCTGTCTCAGCCTCCTAAGTACGGGGATTACAAGCATCCGCCACTACACCTGGCTTATCAGTGGTATTTCTATTGGAAAGTTTTCATTTTCATTTTTAACTTCTCACAGAATGGTTTCCTTTGGATTTGGCACTTCAGGACTGTGCTAATTAGGCTCTCTCAGGAATTCTTTCTTGGCTACCACAGAAAATCTTAAAGATGTCTCTACTATCCAGAAAGCAAAGTAGACTAGTGCTTTCTTTTTTACTTTAGGTTGCATTTTTTAAGGTTTCTTGTTTCAACTGGCATGGTTATAAAATAATAAACATTGCACATAAGATTGCCACAATCCCCACTTTGGGCCTATCTTTGTGTCCCACGCCTTCTTAAGATTCCTATCGCCTCAGTATCTGCGATTTCCACATCTGTAGTCTAATACATGGCGCAATCGTCCCTTGCAATGCTGTGACCAACAGAAAGATGCCTGGCCCCGTGGCAGTTTCCCAACACACAGGGTCTTTCCACTTCCGCTGGACAGATGCCCAGGAAAGCTGAACAGAGACTCCTTAAGGTCTCCACACAGAGACCACGCCTGTCAGAAGTGCGATGGCTCCACCCAGTCAGGAAGGGACACTGTATGTGGGGCGGTCTGCCTGGGTCCCCATGGCTCATGTTTGTCACCGAGTTGGGCAATGTGGGCTGTTGACAGGGCAACAGACACTCCACCTACCACATCTGGGCTGTGGCGGCTGGGCTGAGATACTTCTGCCTCTCAGTGACCACGCCCTCTCCCAGGCTGGGCCCGGAGGAAGTCAGGCTGGGAGGGAGGACGCCTTGAGAGTTGCGGGAACCACACCAGCTGGGGTGCTGCTGACAAAGATCTACCCATCTACCCCACCCCTCACCCAAGAAGCGGCTTCAGAACCGGCTCTCCTCTTCCTCACCGGCCTCCTGCCTGAGTGACTGGCTTGGTAGATGTTTACACACATTTCTTTAAACTGGAGGAGGTTGGGCTTACGGGGGTCTGCCTGCTCACCACCCAGACTGCACACAAGAAGCTTGATGCCCAAACGTGTGCAACCTCCATTAACCAAGTCATGCAAATGCAGAGAAACTAGACAGCAACACACACACACACACACACACACACACACACACACACATTTGTTAATGATATCAGTGATTGCCAAATACTGTTTCAGTAGATGGTTGGGGGAGTGTACATCCTTGGTCCAACTTCTCTGAAAGGCACTTTGACAACTTGTATCAAAGCCTTAAGTGTTTTCCTATCTACCAATAAGTCCACTTCAGAAATTTAATCTAAGGGAACATCCGGTGTACATACAAGGATGTTCCTTTCTAAGTTATATCTATAAGAATAGAATATTTTAGTGCCATCAAAATAGTATTTTAGGAGGGTTTGAATGACATGAAAAGTGCCCATGATACTTGAAAAGCGCCATACTTATGTTTTTTTTAAAGTGCATATATTTGCTTGAGGAAGCAAATAATGTTATGTTCAAATAATGCTATGTTCAAATAATGTTATGTCCATATATGAAGGTATCACTACCAGTCTCACTAACATGTATGGGGAGGAAGGAGGGAGGAGCAGGGCAGGATGCGGAAGGAAATACACCAAGTGCTGTGTGCGTGTATGAATGTATCACATTGCATCTCACTATGATGTACAATTACAATGCACCAATAAAAGTATAAAAAAGCACACATACTTATACAAGAATATGTGGGCATATGTGTAATATACGTACATGAGTGTGTGTATACAAAAAGAGAGGGCACCCTTCCTTTCTCTTGAACTGCCCACTTCCCTGGGCTTCTGATACCCGCACCCTCTCCAGGTTTTCTTCCTAGTCCCCGGCTGCTCCTTCAGTCCTCAGGCTCCTCCTCTTCCCAAACAATACACTTTGGAGTCCTCTGTCTCAGTCCTCAGGAATCCTCTTCATCTACATTTAACTCTCTAGATCCGTCCTATCTCTTTTATATTTGCTGTAAGCTGATGACCCTCAGATTAAAATCTCCCGTCCCATTCTCTTTCTTCAAGCCCCCAACATACATCCAACTGCCTTCTAGAATCTTCACTCAGGTATGAAATGTTTACTCAGCCTTCTCATACCCAAAATTGAATTCTTGATTTTCATCACCATCCCCAACGCCTACATACACAAACACATGCCTGCTTCTCTCTCATTGTTCCCCATCTCAGTAAACAGATCATCATTTCAGCAGGAATGGGACTAGAGGCCAGGTTGTCATCCTTCAGATGCCTTCCTCCTCTCATACCTTACATTAGCAAGTCCATGATCTCCATGTTAAAATATATGCAACTCCATCACCTCTCGCCATCTCCACTGCCCACCCCTCTGCCAGGCCACCAGCATCCCTGGTCCCCCTGAATCCACACTGCCTGCCTATAATCCAGTCTCTATAGAGCAACCAGTGATGACTTAAAAGTAAATCAGATCAAGAAGTATGAAACCTATCACCAAAATGTTGAAAGTTTTCCAGGAACAAGGAGATTATGGATTATTCTTATTTTATTCTGTCTTCTCTGCTATTTTTCAAATTTTTTTTGTACTTGAGTTTGAACCCAGGGACATTCTACCTCCGAGCTACACCCCCAGCTCTTTTTATTTTTTATTTTGAAACAGGGTCTCACTAAGTTGCTGAGGCTGGCCTCCAACCTGCAATCCTCTTGTCTCAGCCTCCCAAGTACTGGGATTACAGGTATGTGCCACCATGCCCAGCTTATTTGTCAAAATTTTAAACAATGAACCCATTTCACTTTTATCAGGAAGAAATCAGAATATTGTTTTTAAAAATAATATTATGGCTTTCAGCCAGTAATGTGAGGAGCTTATCTCCCAGGAATTAGCTCTGGCAAAGCCACAGGAACAAGCTATGGAGTAGTGGCGAGCTCCCAGCCTCTGGATGCTGCAGCAAGGGGCAGCGGAGAAATGTCCTAAACGAAGGGATTTACGATGCCACTTCTGAGTCCGTACCCATAATAGACATCCCTAAATGATTGCCCTCATTGCCGGCTGAGCTTGGGGGCGGCCTCAAAATCCTTCTCAACACAGAGGCAGCCACTGTCATTCAATCAGAGCTGACAGTTAAAAGAAAACATATTTGTCATCTATAATAAGCATCCTATCTGAAGATTGCAAAGTTCAAGTATAGCTCTCCCTCTTAAATAAATATAATGCACTAAACATTTGCAAATCACTTTTACCTCTAGACTCATGTATCTTTACAAGACCCCGTACGACAGGTAGGGCATATATTTTTAGCCCCCTTTTAATAGAACCGAGGGCCATGGAGATTAAAGTCACGCAGCAGAGCTCCGGTCGCCTCGCTGCCACACTCCTGTGTGCTTTTCTGTGATTCCTATAAGCCTCTGCGGGCTCTCAGAGGTCAGAACCTCACACCACAGTGGAGGTGGAGGAGGCGGCCGAGGGTCAGCACCAAACCTGAACAGATGGGCCGCAGGTAATGACTAATTCGTTCCTATTAACAACTTTGAAAATAAATAGTGGGGAAATAGATGAAGTAAAGTTCACAAATTTCATAACAAAAGCCATCATGCTCTTCAGGGGCAAACATGTTTGTAGGTTACCATAGCAACCGTGAACCGCCATCCGTCCATTTGACCTATTCTGAAATCGTTGCTTTTTATTCGAGACTTCCAAGCCTGCAAAGAACAGATTGCTCAACAGTCTTTAGCATCTTTTCACACTTTGCTGTTGCCTTCTCTGTAGTCGGTCGTACGCAGCTTCAGTGCCCAAGAAAAATAAAGCGTCACCATGACTGCCACGAGGTGGGAATCTGTGCTCTGTCTCATCTGTCTGAAATCAGCCGCCCGCTCCATAGGCCACTAAGCAATTCTGACTGTCATCAGAGACTGTGTGACCCGTGTCCTTGGCAAGCCAATTCATGGAAGTTTTGTAGCAGGAGATAAGTGGAGAAAGCCCATATTCCCCAGAGGAATACGCGTGGCACTCTAAAACAGGAAAGACTCCCAAGAAGATTGCTCTGTGTGTAACATGTAGAACCAGACACAGCATCCGCCAGTGGGGAAGCCGTCTTCTCCTCAGTCTCCCCTTCCACAGCCCCCCTCATTGATTGCTCCACCTGTCCCCACCCTTCTAAGGCTTTCCCCACCTCCCCGTCAGATTAAAGATTCTTTAATATTCCTTTCCCACCTTTATGCCTTTTTACTCCAATTTTGGAATAAAATGCTATAAATTTTTGGGCCACATGCAAGTGAAAGAGGCCGTTCTTGTCCAAGGAATTTCTTCTGAATTTACAGTAAGACTGACCCCGATGCAGGCTGGTTCTTCTACATATTTTAAGTGGATGGATGAAGGGGGGATAAAGGAAATACATATGGCCTAGATTGTGTTCTCAGCTCTGCCTCCTATAATCTATTCTCCCCCCCCAAAAACCCTTCCCAGCACTCAGGGTCCAGAACTCTGTCTCACTTTGCTGCAAGAATGTCCCTGTTCTGCCAGGTGTGGTGGCGCACACTTGTAATCCCAGTACTTTGGGAGGCAGAGACCGGAGGATCCGGGTTCGCGGCCAGCCTCAGCTCTCTCTTTCGTGAGACCCAGTTTCAAAATAAAGTATAAAAAATAGGGCCAGGGTGTAGCACGGAGGTAGAACACCTCTGCGTTCAATCCCCGGTACCGCAAAAAAAAAAAAAAGAATGTCCCTATTCTTCTAGCCACTCCCCAGATGCTATTGGCAAGTGAGATCCTAAGACCTTCAGTGTGCGGGCCGGAAGCAATTGTGCAATAGTGTACATTAATGTTGAGAGAATGAAGAGCCGAAGCCAGAACACCAGGATCAGAACATAGCACTGACCTTTCCTGTTGTTGATTATGTGTACGAACTCTGCCTATTTTCCTCTTCAGGATAATAATTACCAGAGAGAGCTATGTGCTCATATGATATTAATGTAGCACTATCGGGGAATACCACTGGTGCCAATTATAGATGCTGGAGAAGTACCGTGAGATGAGAAAAACAAAGTGTGGTTTGGCTGAATAGAAAAAAACAACACACCAGTAAATTGCTTGCAGGGTATGCCTAATTGCCATGCAGCCCAGTAACAATTAGGTGTTCTATTAAATATGTGCCAGATGAAGTCTGTTGTTATTTTAACACAATAACAACAATTGGATCTATGTGGGGCCATTAAAAAAAAAAGGACAAACCAGCTTCCTCCAGGAAGAGGGGAAATGGTATTTCTAATGTACTTCGTGTTAGAGTCTCCTGAGTTGGCCACTTCCCCACTTGGACTTTTTGTTTTGCTCTGTGCTATTCACGTGCCTTCCAGCTCCTTTGATCCCATGAACTTCCAGTTTGCTCAGGGCCCAGGACTGGACCGAGGGAAACAGGTCCCTCAGAGACAGATAATGACATGGCTGAACTGAGGGAAACTGACAAAAGCTGGTTCATAATGGAGAGTAGTCACTAGTAGAGAGGGTGAGGCCAGCAGGAGGGTCCAGGCAACAAGCAGGCAAGAGGAAGCTGTGGTCAGTTGCAGAGACCGCTGATGGATGGGCATCAAAACTGCCAAGGTCAGAGGGCACTGGGAAGGCCCCCCCCACCCCAAGAAGACCTCAGGGTGACAAGCGCTGGGGATCGGTGGGTCTTCCCATCAGCCCAGCTCTCAGGAGATCTCCCTGCTCTTACAGGGGCTGACTCCTCACAGCAAGATTCTCCACTGCACCCCTAACAGATCTGAGAAAAACAAACCAGGTGGGACAAAATTCTGTATCATCAGGTCAAAGGACAGACTTTAAACCATGACTTCACTTTCGACATTAGGATCACACACACGAAAATAAGATATTCTCCCAAATTGCCAAATCTGAGTCAAATCTGCTGTGGTCCTAAAGATGGCCCCACTTCAGGAGTGAAGTTTCCCATCCAGGTCAGCCGTAGAGGCTGGATAGCAAAACATAAGGAAGTATAACTAGAGGGTAGTTACACATTTGCTGCTTGTTAATTATAGGGTCTTAAAACAATACGCCTGGAAGGAGTGTGGTCCCCCACACCCAACAGGGAGAAAATGGGTCACAGAACAAAGACAAAGCCAGGTACGAGAACTCATCCTGCGCATCCCCACCCCCGCTCACCCCTACACACAAATACTTAGTTATACTCTGTTGATGTGGGCAGGCACCTCCCAGTGTCTTATCAAAGCAAAGCTTTTAGTGATTTCCTGCTGCCTTTGGATGAAATCCAAACCTTTTTCAGGGCCTAGGAGACCTGGCAAACCTCATCTCATGCTTCTTCCTTCTCGCTTTCCTGTCTCAGGGCCTTTGCATGCACTGTTTCCTCAGCCTGGAGCTTTGCACACAGCTCCCAGGGCCCTCCACTCAAGTGCTCAGCCAGCAAGTGCTCCCTGAGAAGCACTGTTCATGGAGCTCGAGCTTGCCTTCCAGCTGGGGGAGACAGACAATAAGGACGAGCATAGGGAACGGTATACACGCTCTGTCAGAGGCCGCAGGGCTGTGGATGAAAAAGTGCAGTGAGGAGTTAAGGGGAGAGGCGAGGGTGACAGAGGTGTGTTGTTCCATAGAAAGATCTTGCCCAGCATTCTCTCTCCCAGCCTTCGTTCATTTCCTCCATAATGCCCACAGCAACGTGTGGCTTTGTAATGTAGGAGTTTGGGGGTTTTGTTTTGTTTCTTTGTTTGTTTGTTTGGTTGGTTTGGTTTGATTTGGTATTAAGGGATTGAATCCAGGGGCATTCTACCTCCAAGCTACACACTCCCCAGCCCTTTTTATTTTTTATTTGGCATAGGGTCTCGCTAAGCTTCTGTGGCTGGCCTTCAACCTAGGCTCCTCCTGTCTCAGCCTCCCAAGTACTGGGTTGTTGTTGTTTTTAATCCATGTTCCCCCCAGAATGTAAAGTCCAGGAAGGCAGGAACCACCTTTTTCTTCATAAATCCCCATGCTTATGCCTGGACTAGTAGGTGCTGGATAATTTTGTTGAATAAATGGATGAATAGAAGAAGAAAGGAGGGAGGGGGGAAGGAGAGGAAGGAAAGAAGGAAGGGAGGGAGGAATGGAGGGGGGAGACAGGGAAACTCTTATGGTTTGAATCTTAAGTATCCCCAAAACACCTTGTATTACAGGCTTGATCTCCAGCCTGTGGCACCGTTGGGAGGTGGTGGAATCTTTAGAGGCGGGGCCTAATGGGAGGAAGTTAGGTCATTGGGCACATACCTTTGGAGAGGATATTGGGCCCTAGCCCCTTCCTCTCTCTCTCTCCTCTTTTGCTTCCCCACCACCATGAGGTGAACAGCCTCCTCTGCCATGCACTTCTACCATAATGTGCCGTCAGGTCACAGGCCCAAAGCAAAGGGCCAAGCAAACTCTGAAACCGCGAGCCAAGATAAGCCTTTCTTCCTTCTAAGATGATTGTCTCGGGTATTCTGTTACAGTTAAGGACAGCTGACTGACACAGGTGGTAATGCTAGGGAAAAGCAAAGGAATCAGAAAGACAAGAAAAAGACACAGTAAATGCTGAGACAGCTCAGTGGATGTATCCCAGGCATGTGTTGGTACACACACAGGTGTGCCTACCTGGCTTGATCCAAGGGTAGGAAATGCAAGAGGAGGTTGTCCTAGTCCACTTAAAGTGTTCAAAATGGAATCCACACAGAAGCCTTACAGCAATCTCACCCCCTAAAAGGAGGAAGCAGATGCTCAGAGAGATTAAATGCCCTATTCCAGGTTGTACGGCCTGGTGGGGTGGGAGCTGGCAAAGTTTGCACTCTGCAGATCACAGCTGGCATTGCCCTTGAAAGGGAATGAGGACAGGAAACAAATGTTAGCCCTGGGTGCTCGGAGCCACTGCCTCTAGAGGCCTAGGTCCTTTAAGGATTTCTAGTGGCTGAGACAGAAGTGACCTTGGTAGGAGTGAGTGACACGAGAACTCACAAATTGCTGGTGGCAATAGATAAAAACACTTTGGGAAAGCAATTAGGCAGCACATACTACAAATTTCAAATGTCTTGAAATTTTACTTTGGGTATTTTAAGGAAATAATTCAAATATGAAAAAGTTTTATATGCAATGATGCCCAGAGATATAACTAGCAAAATCAATAAATTGAAAGAAGCAAAACCATCAAAAATCTCTGTCCAGCAATAGAAGAAAACCAGAGTACATCCACCTGATGGAATAGTATGTAGTAACTAAAATGAAGTCTCTGAAGACTAAAGTTGAAAATATTTCATATAATGTTAAGGGGAAAAATTAAGGCTAAAATTTTATATATTATCTATAACATACATGATTGGTTATATCTATATAAAATTGAAAACACAATGTGATTAAAGCAAATGGTAAAAGAAAATGTTTTTAAAATATAAATGATGGTTCTGTCTAAACTGAATTTGACAAATAGTTCTTAAGCTGTATGGCATGAACCAGACACTGAGTTGAGTATTGAGGACAGAGAGATGTGCTCTCGGAGCATCACTAAAATATTACTGAGCTGGGCGTGGTGGCGCATGCTTGTAATCCCAGTACTTTGGGAGGCGGAGACCGGAGGATCCGGGTTCGCGGCCAGCCTCAGCTCTCTCTCTCTCTCTCTCTCTCTC
>PVJS01065058.1:0-10122 GCA_004027185.1 Glis glis | reverse complement strand
CTGAGGCTGGCCGCGAACCCGGATCCTCCAGTCTCTGCCTCCCAAAGTACTGGGATTACAAGCGTGCGCCACCACGCCCGGCTAAATGATATATATTTTGTTCACCACTTACATTATGTGCCCTGCTTGGCACATGGTAGTACCTAGCACATGGTACGCGCTAAATAAAGCCCCACTGAATGAATGAATGACTCTGCCCAGGGGTCTAGTCTCCAGGGCACCTGCCAACTTGGTGGACATGGTCCCAGGTACTAGAGTAATATCATTCCATGTCTGGGGCCTCGCTCCCAAAGGGAAGGGACATGGAGGAACAATGCGAGTTGGGATGGTGTGGGTGGGGACGGCAGATGGACCAAAGGGCTCAGCCCCACACGGGAAGCAACCTGCTATGTGTGGGCACAGAGATGGACTCTGTAACCAGTGCTCACATGGATGTGGCCTCATGTTCATTCACTCAGCCAGTGTGTGTATTTGTAGCATCTGCCTGTGTCCGACACTGCGAGACTAGAGGTGCAGCAGTGTGCACAAGAGACGAGGCCCTGGCTGTGCAGACCCATGATGCTTACGTTCTAGCGGGGGAAACAAAACAAGAAAGAAAGACAGAAGTAGGGGTACTGTGTAATATCAGAAACTGTATTATGAAGTAGTTTGGAGAATAATAAAGCAGAGTTAAAGGAATAACAGAGAGAAAGACAGGACAGCGGCAGATGAGGGTGTCATTTTATGTGGTACAGTCAGGGAGGGCTTCTTCAAGAGGGTGGACAATTGAGACCTGCAAAAAGGGAAAGAGCTGGCCGTGGAGAAGAGGTCTGAAGCGGAGGGAAAGCAAGTGCAAAGGTCCTGAGGTGGGAATTCTCTTGGTGAGACTAAAAACTTGGTAAGAATTTCATCACGAAGCCGGGCGTGGTGGCGCACGCTTGTAATCCCAGTATTTTGGGAGGCGGACACCAGAGGATCCGGGTTCGCGGCCAGCCTCAGCTATCTCTCTCTCTCTCTCCCTCTCTCTCCCTGTCTCTCTCTCTCTCTCTCTCTCTCTCTCTCTCTCTCTCTCTCTCTCCTTAGTGAGGCCCTCCGCAACTTCGTGAGACCCGGTTTCAAAATAAAGTATAAAAAATAGGGCCGGGGGCATAGCGCGGAGGTAGAACGCCCCTGGGTTCAATCCCCGGTACCGCAAAAAAAAAAAAAAAAAGAATAAACGATGTTTAGGGAACATCAAGTTCCAAATGAGTAGTTGGACGAGGCCGCCTTCTCGCCAAAGAATCTTCAGACCCACGAAACGCCTGACATACCTGGAAACTGTGGAGCACAGCGACGTTGATCTCCATGACAGCCCGGTCTTTCCAGAGTGAGGCCAGCGTGTGCGTCTCCAGGCCCATCCTTCTGCCCACTTCCTGCAAAGGCAGAGTAACAGGGTGAGTGGTGATGGTGGTCCTGGGCCCCCCACAGGCCCACACCTCCTGCCAGCCCGGCTCTGTGGCCCTTGCTACCTCCAGGATGTTGTAGCGCTGGACATCACAGAAGTCCCGGACTCCGATCTCCGTGCCCATGTACCAGCCGTTGAAGGGGCAGGCGGGGAACTCGAGGCCGCCCACCTCGAGCAGCATGTTGGCTACGGCGGGCAGGGCATACCACTTCAGCCCCAGCTCCCGGAACCACTCGTACCTGGCGGGGAGGCAGAGCCAGCTGCAGTTGGGGACTTCTCTTTTGTCCCCCACCCTCACCAAAACAGATTAAAAGCTTCACGCACGCTTGTAATCCCAGTACTTTGGGAGTTGGAGACCGGAGGATCCGGGTTCGCGGCCAGCCTCAGCTCTCTCACTCCTTGTCTCTCTCTCTCTCTCTCTCTCTCTCTCTCTCTCCTTAGTGAGGCCCTCCGCAACTTTGTGAGACCCGGTTTCAAAAATAAAGTATAAAAAAATAGGGCCGGGGGTGTAGCACGGAGGTAGAACGCCCCTGGGTTCAATCCCCGGTACCTCAAAAAAAAAAAAAAAGCTTCAAAAAAGAGTCAACGGAGAAAACACCTTTCTAAGAGCCGATCTCTAAGTCATCCCTCCCGGACAGGTGAACTAGGCACCCGAGATGTCATTCATTAAATTATTTACCCATGCCGGGCGTGGCGGCGCACGCTTGTAATCCCAGTACTTTGGGAGGCGGAGACCGGAGGATCCGGGTTCACGGCCAGCCTCAGCTCTCTCTCTCTCTCTCTCTCTCTCTCCCTCTCTCCCTGTCTCTCTCTCTCTACTTAGTGAGGCCCTCCGCAACTTCGTGACACCCGGTTTCAAAATAAAGTATAAAAAATAGGGCCGGGGGCGTAGCGCGGAGGTAGAACGCCCCTGCATTCAATCCCCGGTACTGAAAAAAAAATTATTCACCCATCCACTCATTCATTCATACAAATATATATTAAGGAACATTTAGCAGGCCCTGTGCTAAATGCTGACAATCCAATATAACATGGTAGTTAAAGACTCGATGGGCAGAAAGCTGGGGCGCAAGTTTGGTCTCATCACTGACTAGCAGTGTGACTTTAGGATGCCTTTAGCTGGCTGGGCACAGAGGCGCATGCCTGTAATTCCAGCAACTCCTGAGACAAGACAATCGCAAGTTCGAAGCCAACCTGGGCAACTTAGTGAGATTCTGTCCCCGGTATCAAAAAAACAAAACAAACAAACAGGGATTTTCTTAGCCTTTCTGAGTCTCACTATTCTCATCATCAAAAGAGAGGTAATAGCACCAAACTCATGGGATTATTATGAAGATGATAGCATTTATTTGTATATCCAATTATTCTACAAATGTTTAAAACTGAGCAACTACTATGTGTTGAGCTCCCTGCTGGGTCCTGGAGCTATGCTGGTGAACAAGAAAGACAAGATTCCTATTCTCAAGCAGTTTACAGCTTAATGTCTAGACTATAAAGAGGTAAACAAATACATAGGTAAATGCCGGGTGTGGTGGCGCATGCTTGTAATCCCAGTACTTGGGAGGTGGAGACTGGAGGATCCGGGTTCGCGGCCAGCCTCAGCTACTTAGTGAGGCCCTTCGCAACTTCGTTGAGACCCGGTTTCAAAATAAAGGATAAAAAATAGGGCTGGGGGTGTAGCTCGGAGGTAGAATGCCCCTGGATTCAATCCCCGGTACCAAAAAAAAAAAAAAAAAAACATAGGTAAGAAAATAAAACAAGCCCACGTGGTGGCGCACGCCTGTAATCCCAGTACTTGGGCGGCTTAGACAGGAGGATCGCAGGTTGAAAGACAATCTCAGCAACATAGTGGGACTTTTAGCAACCTACCAAGATCCTGTTTCTAAACAAAATTATTAAAAAGGGCTAGAGGTATAGCTCAGAGGTAGAATGTTCCTGGGTTCAATCCCCAGTGCCACACACAAAAAAAAAAAAAAAGGAAAAGAAAATAAAAACAAGATGATGTGTTAGTCTGAGGGTGAGGGCACCTACTCTAGGTGGTAAGGAAAGTCCTCCCAGAGGGAGTGACATTAAAGAAAATACCTCTTTTTTTTTTTTTTTTTGGTACTGGGGATTGAACCCAGGGGCATTCTACCTCTGAGCTACACCCCCAGCCCTTTTTATTTTTTATTTTGAAACAGGGTCTTGCTAAGTTACTGAGGCTGGCCTCAAACCTGCGATCCTCCTGTCTCAGCCCTCCCAAATACTGGGATTATAGGTGTGTGCCACCATGCCTGGCTCAGGAAATACCTTTTGATGAGAAGAAATGAGTCTTGCCCAATTCTGCAGAAAGGACAGGGCAGGTAGAAGAACAGCAAGTGCCAAGGCCCTGAGGCAGACCTGAGTTCAATATATCCAGGGCATAAGCAGAAGAGGCCAGCCCAGCGTCTGCTAGATAGTAAGTCTCAATATAGGGAGTTATTTTTGCGATTTTTTTTTTTTTTGCAGTACTGGTGACTGAACCCAGGGGCATTCTACCTCTGGGCTACACCCCCAGCCTGATTTTTTATTCTTTATTTTGAAACAGGGTCTCACCAAGTTGCAGACGGCCTCACTAAGTAGTTGAGGCCGGCCGCGAACCTGCGATCCTCTGTCTCAGCCTCCCAAGTACTGGGATTACAAGCGTGCACCACTACACCTGGCTTATTTTTGCAATTATTAAAAGTGCCAAGAGCAGGGGCTGAACCAGTTGAGCTCTTAAAGTCACTGTAGCAGATATTTTCCCCCACAGTTGGGAAAGGGAGAGCAAGACAAAAGAGGCCTAGGCTGCTCACATTGAGAATCTCAAAGGGTTCCTATCCTGAAGTCCTGCTCCCCAAGCTCCCAGGGCACCATCCATCCTCTAAGCCTTTGCTTCCCCTCGCCTCCATCAACAATCCTCAGCCTGACACCAGAAATTAAAGTGCAGAGTCGCAGAAGGCCAGGGTGCAGGCAGGGAAAGTGAAAGCCGCCCTCTGGGCGTGGCCTCTGTGTGGGCGTGGCCTGCTTCTCTCTGGGCGTGACCTGCGGGTGTGTGGGCGTGGCCTGTGGGTGTGTGGGCGTGGCCTGCTGCCCTCTAGGCGTGGCCTGAAGGTGCCTGCGGTTGTGGCCTGCTGCCCTCTGGGCGTGGCCTGTGGATACGTGTGGACGTGGCCTGCTGCCCTCTAGGCGTGGCCTTGGTTTCATGTGGGCGTGGCCTGCTGCCCTCTGGGCGTGGCCTGTGGATGCGTGTGGGCGTGGCCTGCTGCCCTCTAGGCGTGGCCTTGGTTTCATGTGGGCGTGGCCTGCTGCCCTCTAGGCGGCCTTGGGTGCGTGTGGGCGTGGCCTGCTGTTCTCTAGGCGCGGCCTTGGGTGCGTGTGGGCGTGGCCTGTTGTCCTCTGGGCGTGGCCTTGGGTGCGTGTGGGCGTGGCCTGCTGTCCTCTGGGCGTGGCCTTGGTTGCGTGTGGGCGTGGCCTGCTGCCCTCTAGGTGTGGCCTGCAGGTGCGCGTGGGCGTGGCCTGCTGTCCTCTGGACGTGGCCTTGGTTGCGTGTGGGCGTGGCCTGCTGCCCTCTGGGCGTGACCTGCTGTCCTCTGGGGCGTGGCCTTGGTTGCGTGTGGGCGTGGCCTGCTGCCCTCTGGGCGTGGCCTTGGTTGCATGTGGGCGTGGCCTGCTGCCCTCTAGGCGTGGCCTGCAGGTGCGCGTGGGCGTGACCTGCTGCCCTCTGGGGCGTGGCCTTGGTTGCGTGTGGGCGTGGCCTGCTGCCCTCTGGGCGTGGCCTGCTGCTGGCTGGGCTTGGAGGTGCGGTGCGGAGGGGCCTGATGGCTGGGGCCTCAGAGGTAAGGACACTTACTCGGGATGTTCCATGGGCACCTCGAGCACAAGCTCAGGCGGGATTTCGAAGAACTCTGGGTCGCGGCCGTTCACCTGCAGGACCAGAGGCAGCACATCGAAGCGGCCATGGCGGGGCTTCCAGCCCAGGTCGATGCACACCTGGGGGGCGAAACAGGCCGCATGAGCCTGCAGGCCCAGGCACCGGGTCTCCTCTGGGCCCCACTCTGTCACCCACACCGGGCTCCCCGCCCGACGGCCCCGAGGCAGACGCCTGGATACCTGGGTGAACTCCAAATTGGCGGGGTCCCCGCGGATGGTGCCGTCGGGCATCTGATAGCCGGCATACCGGATCAGCTGGGTGTTCCAGACTCGGAAGTCATGCTTCCCATCGCTCCGCTGGGGGAACACGGTGATGGCCGACCTTCCCCAGGACAGAGATGGGTGCCGATTACCACCTGGCCCTGGTGGATTCACAGCCATCCCCCAGCCCTCCCTCCTCCTCCACCCTTCTCACTCTGCAGCCCCTCACTCAGCTGACTGTGCAACCTCCTGCTCTTCCTTCCTTCCTTCCTTCCAGCTCTTCCCTCCTGCTCCCAGCCTTCCTTCAAGAGCTGCATGGTGGCCCACGCCTGCAATACCAGTACTTGGGAGGCTGAGACAGGAGAATCGCAGGTTCAAGGACAGCCTCAGCATCTGAGCGAGGCTCTCAGCAACCTAGTGAGACTCTGTTTCCAAATAAGAAATAAAATCGGGCTTTTTTTTTTAAGCTACACCCCCTACCCTTTTTATTTTTTTTTAAATGTTGAAACAGGGTCTCGCAAATTGCTGAGGGTCTTGCTAAATTGCTGAGACTGGCTTAGAATTTGCAATCCTCCTGTTCCAGCCTCCCAAATACTGGGATTACAGGCATATGCCACCATGCCTGGTTCAGTGAAGTTACTTCTCAAAAATGCAACTTCCACAGGGTTCCAAGTCAGAAGGAAACCAAGGACAGGAGCCACTGGCAGAGGCTAAGCCATAGAGGTTGGGCTCATCTCTAAAGGTCCCTCAAGAAGCCCGAGTCTCTCCTTTTTCTTTCTCTCTGGCTTCCCCTGGAGCCTCTCCCAGTCCTGTCTTCATCTCTTGGCTAAGGCCATGGGGTGGGGCCCCCCCGCAGCCCCAGGAAGGGTGCCCGCACCTGATGTTGCCGTTGTTGGTGGCATAGCGCAGGTGTCTGCAGATGTGTTCAAACATCTCTTGGGCGGTGGTACAGCTCCGGGCATCGAAGACCTGCACACAGCCCACCCGGACCAAGCCCGTCAAGGATTGTGTGCCCAAAGGCTTTGGGGCATACCAACACCCTGACTAATGCAGAGGGACCCACTGTCCCCTCTGCATCGACAGCTCCCGTCTTGTGGCTGCCCGGTGGAGCCTTTCTCCTGGTCTCCAAGGGAGTGCGGGCAACCCCATTCAGAAGACCCCAGTCCCAAGTCCCAAGACAACCCGACTTTAAAGCCCCATGAATCAGGATCCCTGCGGCCCCGGCCTGATTCCTTGGCAAGGGGAGCCTGTCAGATGCAGCCAGAATTGGCTACCCTGGCTTTTCTGATCAGTTGCTCTGTCCAAGGGCTTTTGATAGGATCCACCAACAAATGACCCTCCAACAAAACGAGGGCCTTGGAGGCTACAACAAATAAAAAGTTCTCTCTCAGGGCCAAGAATTCAAACATTCAAGGCCAGCAACCTCTCTCAAGGCTCCAAGACCTCGGTAATAACAAAAACAGCGTTATTGTTTGGTTTGATAATGGTGTTTGGGCTCTCAAGTTTAATACAAGAAAGAAGGGTCAACTAGAGATGCTGGTGTAAAATGGGATTCTAGAGGGGGGCCCTTAGAGCCCCCATCTCAGGTTGGGAACCGTGGACTTTGGCGGAGTCCTGGGTGCAGCTCCGCTCTGCTGCTCCGGGGCCGGCCCACCTCCAGCGCCCTCTCCTGCTGGGGTCTAAGAAGGTTCTACCTGCAGGTTGGACCACTGGATCCTCCCGATGCAGCGGGGGGCGTTGCGCCAGGCCAGCTTGGTGGCGAAGATGAGCTCATCTCCCGTCAGCTGGTAGGTTCCTGTTGTTTCTATCTCCTTTGTTACCGCTTCCACCCTGGCCAGATGTTCCTCTATTTTTGCCCTGGGGTCAGGAAGATATCAGGAAGAACAACAATGAGATGGCCTTAAATGGGGATTAATTCAATCCACAGAAGCAGGAACTGCAATCGGACACCAGAAGGGCAAGCTGTCTAGCACCGGAGACCAGAGACCGGCCTGTCCAGGGCTTGCTCCTCGGTGCTGCGCTTAATGCTCTGCTATAGACATCTTGAAGTGCTTAATCACGGTGGAACTAGGAGTCCACATGTTCACTTCTACACTGGGTCCTGCAAATTACATGGCCTGTCCTGAGCTGGTGGGAACCCTTGTTATTTCTAGGCTTTTTTTTTTTTTTTGCAGTACCAGGGATTGAACTCAGGGGCGTTCTACCGAGATACACCCCCGGCCCTATTTTTTATACTTTATTTTGAAACCGGGTCTCGTGAAGTTGAGGAGGGCCTCACTAAGTAGCTGAGGCTGACCATGAACCCGGATCCTCCGGTCTCTGCCTCCCAAGTACTGGGATTACAAGCGTGTGCCACCACGCCCGGCTAGGCTTTTTCTTTATAATCATTCATTTCGGTAGGACCCATGATTCTTCTCAAACACTTGCAAGTGCCAGAGGGACAGTGTCCTATCAAGCCACAACAGTGTCCTGCCTCTCAGTCAGGGAGCCCCGGTTCACCTTGTTCTGGCTAGGAGGATACTGCAGAAGGCTAGCCCCTTCTGCAACAGCCCGAGTCCTGAATACTTGCTCTGAGCCAGACTGCAAAGGGATACACACAGGGTCTCACTGCGTCTGTGACCAAGGATTTTATTTTGTTTTATTTTACGGTACTGGGGATTGAACCCAGGGGCATTCTACCTCCAAGCTACACCCCCAGCCCTTTTGAGTTTGTTGTTTTTGAAACAGGGTCTCACTAAGTTGTGGAGGGCCTCACTAAGTAGTTGAGGCTAGCCGTGAACCTGTGATCTTCCTGTCTCAGCCTCCCAAGTACTGGGATTACAAGCGTGCACCACCACGCCTGGCTCAAGGATGTTTTTAAAATAAAACAATTTTTATTTATTTATTTTGAGGCCAGTTACGTTGCCCAGGCTGGCCTCAAACGCCTAGGTGCAAGAGATCCTCCTGCCTCAGCCTCTGGAGTAGCTGGGACCACAGGTGCACACCGCTGCGCCTGGTTTAGAAGGCATTTTTTTGTTTATTTTTTAAGTCAAAGGTCTCAAGGCTCTAGGGGTTAAGTACCAGACCCAGGAACATAAATGTGGCAAAGAGCAAAATCAGCACACAGACCCAGGGCACCCTGATGCCTGCAGGGGACCTCCCAGCTTCCACCCTAGGAGGGACTGCAAGCCCTGAGACAAGAAGCCTGGGTTGGGACCAGACACAGCCTGGAGGTCCGAAGCCAGCCCGCAGGGGCCTGGGACCCGCCCAGGGAAGAGCTACGCCCAGCAATGTCTAAACATGCTTCAAATATATCCCAAAGGAAGAGACTCAGCCAGAAAGGCTTTGAAACACACACACACACACACACACACACACACACACTCTCTCTCTCTTACCTTGAGACCTCCAGTCACCACCACCGAAGGCTTTCAAAATGGCAACCAACAGAACTATTTAAGGAGTAGACTCCTGATTAAGGATAGAAAATGACTCAGAACAGCCGGGCGTGGTGGCGCACGCTTGTAATCCCAGTACTTTGGGAGGCAGAGACTGGAGGATCTGAGTTCGCCGCCAGCCTCAGCTCTCTCTCTCTCTGTCTCTCTCTCTCTCTGTCTCTCTCTCCCCGTCTCTCTCTCTCTCTCTCTCTCTCTCTCTCTCTCTACTTGGTGGGGCCCTCCACAACTTCGTGAGACCTGGTTTCAAAGTAAAGTATAGAAAATAGGGCCAGGGGTGTAGCGCGGAGGTGGAACACCCCTGGGTTCAATCCCCGGTACTGCAAAAAAAAAAAAATAGCAACAACCTCATAGTCGTGGTGAGCCTTAAACAGGTGTTACTCAGGGCCCTGCACATGCTTAGTGACAAATAAATGAATAAGGACTGTGGCTCAGTGAAGCCCAACAGAGAAATCCCTGGACCCTAAAAGGCTTCCTAGTTAACATGGGAGCTGAGAGACCAAGGACTGTGAACTCCGGAGTTACTAAGCGCTTGCATGGGAACTCCAGCCACACAGCGCACCAAGCAGGTGGCCCTCTGACAGCTCTCCATCCGGGCTGCGCATCAGAATCGCTGGGGAGGTTTGGAAGAACACAGATGTTTGCCCCTTCCCCACCCTCCGAGGCTCTGCCACCCTTGGCCCCGGGGACACAAGCATCAGTGCTCTGCAAACTCCCCAGGAGATTCTACGAGCAGCTGCAGCTGGTGACCACTGGCCTGGAAGAGGGGGGGCCTCTTGCAAAGACTGCATGCCCCTCCCAGCTCAGACGCCCTAGGGTTGTAGTTAAGGACAGGTGGCATCACCTGGAGCCACTCTTTCTGCCATGGGTCCCTTCCGTGGCTCACTTCATGTGGTGAAGTGCCACGTGAGGCTGCACCATAAAAGCTACAGTCCCAGCTGGGCGCAGTGGCGCACGCCTGTAATCCCAGTACTTGGGAGGCTGAGACAGGAGGATTGCAGGTTTGAAGCCAGCCTCAGTAACTTGGCGAGACCCTGTTTCTAAATAAAAAATAAAGCCGGGCGTGGTGGCGCATGCTTGCAATCCCAGTACTTGGGAGGCTGAGACCGGAGGATCCGGGTTCGCGGCCAGCCT
>PVJS01065057.1:0-10080 GCA_004027185.1 Glis glis | reverse complement strand
TTCTACCTCCGCGCTACACCCCCGGCCCTATTTTTTATACTTTATTTTGAAACCAGGTTTCACGAGGTTGCGGAAGACCTCACTAAGAGAGAGAGAGACAGACAGACAGACAGACAGACAGGGAGAGAGCTGAGGCTGACCGCGAACCTGGATCCTCCGGTCTCCGCCTCCCAAAGTACTGGGATTACAAGCATGTGCCACCACGCCCGGCCCAGGATTTTTTTTCCTGGTGGTCCTGGGGATTAAACTCAGGGTCACTATACCTCTGAGCTACACTCCCAGCCCTATTTTATTTATTTATTTTTTGAAACAGGGTCTCACTAAGTTGCAGAGGGCCTCACTAAATTGCTAAGTCTGGTCTCTAACCTGTGATCCTCATGTCTCAGCCTCCCAAGTACTGGGATTCCCTACTGTCTATACAACTGCTCCTCACCATGTCGCTCTCTGCTGATTGGGGCTTTGGGAATTGATATAAGATATCACTCTGGTTGCTGATTTTGTTGTGATTAACAAGCAATCTTTGCCTCTGATCCCAAGCTCATATGTTGTGTACCTGGTAGGGATCACTTCTTAGCTTGCAAGGAGGGTCAAATCTTCAATCCTTGAGTGTCTGAGTTAATAGTCTCCATCAGTATTCCCATGAGATCCCAAATTCTGGAATAGAAGAATGCAATGAATGAGATCCTGAATTCTAGAAAAGAGTAAAAGTCAGGGCCCATTCCAGATTCCTTTTTTTTTCTTGGTACTGGGCATTCTACCTCTGAGCTACACCCCCAGCCTATTTTATTTTTTCTTTTGAAACAGGGTCTTACTAAGTTGTTGAGGGTCTCGCTAAATTCCTGAGGCTTGCCTCAAACCTGCAATCCTCCTGTCTCAGTTTAACAAGTACTGGGATTACAAGTATGTGCTACTGTGCCCGGCTCAGTTTCATGTTCTTAACATGAACATGATGCTGGCCTGTGGGAAGACCAAACTGTAATCCAGCCACATTAACTCCAGAACATTCTTATTAATCACTTAGAAGGCCCAGTCTGTTTATGTTTCTCATTGTCTGTAATAAGGAAGAGGTTTTATAAGGAATAACATCCCAGAAATAAATCCAGTAGATGGAAACAATAAACAGAGATCTCCATTTATAGTATGGAGGAAACCAGTTTGTCATAGAAATAGGTTAATCGCAACTCTGCAATTTGGGAGATATTGCTCAAAGGATTATGTAGGCTGAGTTCAGTATGCAAATTAGGGAAAGCCAAAACAAACCCAAATGATAACCTAAAGTGAAAAGAAATCCAATTAATTAAAATGTAGTGTACAAGCCACAGAAATACTTTGTTTTCCATGGAATAAAAGATTACTGAAGCTTTTGGAGAGAGTAAGAAATGTTTGCATGAAAATGTTTTGGCCACCACAGAGGAAGGTTTGAGCATTGATTTAAGAGTAATAAAAATAAGGCTCCTCTCAGCTTCTTAAGTAGCCACACATCTTTTGTGACTTATCTCCTTTCAAAATAAGTCAGAGCTTCCAATTTCCCTCAAGGCTGTGCGCCTCTTGGGCCCAAGGTAAGCAGCTTGGTATTAAGCAATAGTTAATGACACATGCTTCTTAGAAAAAGCAACCTACCTACTTGGCTCTGTTGCCACATCCATGGAGTACAAAGGCATACTTAGTAGGTCACACAACCAGGAACTCTGAGCTACAAGAAAGGATGTTTTTCATAAATATGACCCACCATCATGTTTGGATATTTTTGGTGTACTCACTAGAAGAAAGCCCTTTGCATGCACAACAAATACTGCACGTGGACTTTAGAGGGGAAAGTGACCTTACAAACCACAGCGAAGACGCAGAGTCTCACTGGCTGTGCAAGAGCTCAAGTAGTCCGGCCAAGACCCCAAGGATATGTGCGTCTGCCCGACGCAGCATCCCTGCATGTGACTGACCCACAGTAACCGAGAGACGGAGTCCTCAGGTAGAGATCAGCTCTTACCTATGGAGAGTGCACAGGAGGATTTCAGAATTAATTTTTCCTTTGGTCCTCTTGACAACACAGCTGAGCTGTTTTCTGTACCTTCTATCAGGATAGTGTCAGGGATAGGAACTTAGACTTTGGTGTCAAACAGACCTTGGCTTGAGTCTTGGCATGGCCAGATGTTAAGCTTATGACCTTGGGTGAGTTATTTTATTTCTCTGAGGCCTAGGTGTTCTTGTCTATAAAAGTCACTTAATAAGAATCTTATTTTTAACTTTTTTTTTGGGTACTGAGGATTGAACCCAGGGGTGTTCTACCTCTGAGCTACACCCACAGCCCTATTTTATTTCTTATTTTGAAACAGGGTCTTGCTAAGTTGCTGAGGATCTCACTAAATTGCTGAGACTGGCCTCGCACCTGTGATTCTCCTGTTTCAGCCTCCCAAGATTGGGATTACAGACATGTGCCACCAGGCCTGGCTTATTTTTAAAGAGCAAATAGTATGATATATGCAAAGCTCTTTGCACAGTGCTTGGCATGTGATAGGCATGAAATGAGTCATTAATATTATTACCATTATCAGATACATAGCACTGGACTAGAAACACTCTTCATGTTCAACCAGTCTTTGGTGTAGACACCAATATGTGCTCTTTTTTCCTTAATCAGAGTTTGCTTCACTGCATCCCATTTTGTGCTTCTCCCCATTCCAGATACCTACTTTGTGCTCAATCCTGTCTCCTTGCCTTCACACTGATTTCCTCTTGCTCTGACGGGAAGAATAAAGTCAACTATCCATTTGTTCCATCTCAAGTTTTCTTCCTCCATGGTGTCCCCTCAGATTTCATTAGTTCCCAGGGATCCCACCCTTTTCTGAACTACTGAATTATCTCTTGCAGCAGTCAGTCCTTTAATTGATTGCTCCTTGCCTTCACATGCCTTTGTCCAGCCTCCCCAATAGTGTAAACGCTTCTGTAAGAGTCTGTTCCTTTGTGGGACTGTATTAGCATTTCTCTTAGTGGTGAAGGTGTGAAAGGGATGCAGTAGTTTATAGATGAGTTGATGTATTATGCACACCAGTCACACAAGCCAGTTTCAAGAGCAGCTCAGGATTGTAGAGATCCATAATTTCCAAACCCAAATTCAGGACACAGGATCTGGCAGGTCCAAGTTAACTTAGAAGAAAGCAGAGCAGAAGATTTGAAACTGCGACTGTCCCAGAAAATGCAGATGGGCTCATGGTTCAGCTAGAGAATAGACAACAACACAGGAAGTTGTTATTTTTGGTGATTCTTCCTGGCATGGATGACATTTTAAGAACTCTAGTTCACAAATCTTTTGTGGCCAAAGAAAGCCTGAAAACCCTCTCCTGGTGCCCTTGATTGTTTTTCAACAAATAAGTTTCCTGGAGAAAGATTAAGGCAATAACACTGATCAGGAAAAACAAAGAGGATGAGTCTTAAGGTAACCATTGATCAAATGTTAAATTTAAAATTTGTGAGTGTTCTGGGTGGCAAATGTAATTCCTACATATGCCATTAGAAATAAGCTTGGTGCAATAGAAGTGTTTCTGGGAAAAGAAAATGTGTTTAAGTGGATTTCTGGAAACTCTCATCATACTTTGAATCCATACACGGTCTTCATATTTATAGACATTCTAAAGTGGATGCTTTTGCCAAGAGACAGGCATATTAGTTGTCTATTGCTGTATAAAAAATTAACCCCAAATTTCGCAGCTTAAGATGCCAACAGCAGCAACATTTATCATCTCACCGTGTCTGAGGGTCAGAAGTCTGGCATGGCCCATTTGGTCCCTGGGTTGAGGCTTTCTCATGAGGTGGCCATCAGGGTGTCACCAGAACCAGTCACCTCCAGGCTCAGTTGGAAATGGGCCCATTTCCAAGGTCACACACGTGTTTGGCAGGAAGCTTCCCATAGTTTCTTGCTACGTGAACCTCTCCACAGAGCAGTCCCAGCATGCACTCTTGCTTCATCAGAGAAAGCAAGTGAGGAGAGAGGAGGAGGAGGAGGAGGAGGAGGAGGAGGAGGAGGAGGGAGAGAACCAGCAAAACAGAAGTCACAACTCTTTATAACTTAATCTCAGAAGTGACATCATTTATTAGAAGTGACAACCGAAGGGATGGTGGAAGGGATGATACAAGGCTGTGAGTACTGGGCAGTGTGGATCACCGTGGCCATTTTAGAAGCTAACAGAGCAGAAGACAAAGGTAAAGAATTACCTGTGTCAATCTGGATCTTTACATTTCAAGATTGTGTGGCATATCTCTATGCAAAGTGGAGATGAGAAGTTCCTAATTCATGTTTTATCTATTTTTAACCCCTAGGAAAATCTTTGTGGAGACAACCTATTTAGTTGTTTGGAATTAACTTCCGTAACCTCCACGTTTATTCATAAAATTCTAGGTTAAATCAGGACGTGTCAAGGAAGAGAAGATCATAAAAGGGGAAAAGCTAGAATAAACATTTTTTCTTTTTGCTTTTCTTTCCTTTTTGGGGGGTTGGGTAGAGGGGGAAGGTGCTAAGGATTGAACCTAAGGCCTCACACATGCTAAGCAAGTGACCCACCATTGAGCTATACACCCAGTCCCTTTTTTCTTATTATAAAACATTTTCAACATGCAGAAAAGTAGAGAAAATAATATACCAAACTGTCAAGTACCCATTACCCAAAAGAAGCAATTCTAGCATTTATTGAATACCTGGGCACATCATTGTACAAAATATTTCTGAAACACTGTTTTTACATAATCCTCTCAACAACCTTGTGAAATCAGCATCATCTTACTAATAGATAAGATAAACACTAGGATTTATCTAGGGAGAATATTGAGACTCTGGTTGGGTGAAAAATATTATCTAACTCATAACTGGCAGAGCTAGGATTTATTTTAATTTTATTTACTTATTTTGTCTATTTCAAAGTTATTCTTTTTTCCTTCCTACTCTTTTATGCTATTATTGTTCTACAATTACATCTTTATACAAGTCCATCAATAGTTTTATAATTATTGTTTTATATAGGGTGTTTTTGTTTTTTGGATTTGTTTTGTTTTGTTTTGTTTGGGGTGTTTTTTGTTTGTTTGTTTGTTTTTTGGTACTGGGGATTGAACACAGGGCATTCTACCTCTGAACTACAACCAGGGCCCTTTTTATTTTTTATTTTGAAACAGAGTTTCACTATGTTGCTGAGAGTTTCATTAAGTTGCGGAGGCTGACCTCAAATCTGCAATCCTCCTGTCTCAGCCCACCACACTCGGCCGTAGTTGCTTTATAACTTAGAAAAGAAGCAAAAATACATTTACACTGTCTTTCTACTCACTGTTGTAGTTATGCTTACTGGTTCTTAGTTTCTCTGTGAGGATTTGAGTTACTGTCTAGTGTTCTTTCATCTGACTGGAAGGACTCCCTCAAGGGTTTTTTGTAGGGTAGGTGTGCTAGCCAGAGCTAGATTTGAACCAAGATCTTTGTGTTAGTCAGCTTCCTGTCACTGTAACAAAACACCTGAGACAATCAACTGAAAGGAGGAAAGATTTATTTTGGCCCCTGGTTTCAGTCCATGGTCACTTGACCTCATGGTTTTTGGGCCTGTGGCAAGGCCCAACAGTTGTCATGGCGGAAGCTGTTGCAGGGTATACCAGGGAGAGGGAATTGACCAGAAGGCCCCCTGAGCATGGGTTTCACACTTATAAAGACCATAAACTTAGATTTTTAAGAATTCTCTCCAATGAAGACCCATACTGTAACTGAAACACATTAACAGGATCAAACACTTAAAATATAGTGCATTTTCTTTTTAGAATTATACCTGGAGCCTCAACATGTCCATGCCTCTTTTACATTCTGCATGTATTATTCAAAATTAAGAGCTACTGATTCAATGCATAACCCAGAGGATGGATCCTAGAGGCTTTCTTCCTCCAGTAAACTCCCCTCAGAATCATCTATGAGCATTTAGATCAACTTCTTTTAAAGGCTTATTTGTGTTGATATTTTGACCTCCTCCTGTAAATCACAGACATTCTTAATGGCATCTAGGATGATGAATCATTTCCAGAAGGCTTTCAATTTACTTTGTCCAAATCTATCAGAGGAATCACTATCTATGGCAGCTATAGCCTTATGAGATATATTCTGTAAATAATAAAACTTGAAAGTCAGAATTACTCCTTGACCATGGGCTGCAGAATAAATGTCGTATTAGCAGGATAGAAACAATATCAATCTCACTTTACATCTCCGTAAGAGCTCCCGAGTGACCAGATGCATGGTTATGGAGCAGCACTTTGAAAGGAACCTTTTTTATTGAGCAGTAGGACTCAACAGTTGGTTTAAAATACTCCGTGAATCATGTTGTAAACAGATGTGCTGTCATTCCAGTCTTGTCTAGAGCACAGGCGGAGTAGATGTAGTGTAATTCCTATGGGCCCTAGGATTTTCTGAATCGCCTATGAGCATTGGCTTCAACTTAAACTCACTGAGCACATTAGTGCTCAATAAGAGAGTCAGCCTGTCCCTTGAAGCTTTGAGGCTGGACACTGACTTTTCCTCTGTAGCTATGAAATTCTTAGATGGCATTAGCTTTCAATAGAAGGATCTCTCTACATTCAACCTGTGGTTCAGCGCAGCCGCCTGCATCAATAGCCTTGGCGAGCTCTTCTGGGTGAGAGTTCCCTCATGGGCATTGCGGCTTCACCCTGCACTTCTCTTGTGGAGCCGGCTTCTTTCCTCAAACCTCGCCAGCCGGCCTCTGCTAGCGAAGCCTTTCTTGCGCAGCTTCCTTGCCTCTCAGTCTCCAGGGAACTGAAGAGTTAGGCCTTGTGCTAGATGAGGCTTCGGGGTGACGCGATGTTTTGACCTTCCCTCCAGATGATGAAGGCTTTCTCCACCTCAGCAACAGGGCTGTTTTGCTTCCTTATCAGTTGTGTGTTCACTGGAGGAGCAATCTTAATTTCCCTTAAGAACTTTTCTTTTGCATTTTCTGCTTGGGTAACATCTGATGACTTTCTGCCTAGCTTTCAGCCTATCTCGGCTCTCAACATGCCTTCCTCTGGAAGTGTTACCCTCTCTAGTTTCTGATTTAAAGTGAGATATGTGCAACTTAGAGGCCATGGTAGGATTATTCATTGATGGCATTCCGATATTTTTGTGTGTAAGGACATAGAAGGGCCTATGGAGAGGGAGAGAGATGCAGGAACAGCTGGTTAATGGAGATGTCAGAATACACACACTATGGATTAAGTTAGCCATCTTCCATAGGCACGGTTTGTAGTACTCCAAAAGAATTACTTTTTATTTTTATTTTTATTTATTTATTTATTTATTTATTTTTGCGGTACCGGGGATTGAACGCAGGGGCTTCTACCTCCGCGCTACACCCCCGGCCCTATTTTTTTATGCTTTATGTTTGAAACTGGGTCTCACGAAGTTGCGGAGGGCCTCACTAGGTAGAGAGAGAGAGAGAGAGAGAGAGAGAGAGAGAGATCACGCGCACGCGCATGCGCGCTGAGGTTGGCCGCGAACTCGGATCCTCCAGTCTCCGCCTCCCAAAGTACTGGGATTACAAGCGTGCGCCACCATGCCCGGCCAAAAGAATTACAGTAGTAACATCAGAGATTACTGATCACAGTCACCATAACAGATATAACAATAATGTGAAATATGGTGAGAATGACCAAAATAAAGACTTAAAGCAAGTGCCTGCTTCTGGAAAAGTGGTGCTGGCAGACTCGCTGGACACGGGGTGGCCACACATCTCAACATACAGAGGACATTGCTGTCTGTAAGGATGGTAAGACAGAGTGTAATAAAACAAGGTATGCCTGTATTGGTTTTGTAAAACCGACACATTTATCAAAAAAAATTAAGCACCACAGAAAAAACTTAAGAAGATAGTAAAAAGAAAACAAACAAGCAAAACACCTCCTATTAACTACCCAGAAATAATCATTATTAACTTGTGGCAGGTGTCACCCAAGACATCTCTTTATGCAAGTATCCACATACATACATAGACACAAGTCTCAAAAATGGTTATAAATGCTAGTATAAATAGTTATAAATAGTCATAAATGCTTTTTTGTTTTTGTGGTACTGGGGGTTGAACCCAGGGGCATTCTACCTCTGAGCTACACCCCCAGCCCTATTTTTTTTTTATTCTTTATTTAGGAACAGGGCCTCACTAAGTAGCTGAGGCTGGCCGCGAACCCAGATCCTCTGGTCTCAGCCTCCTAAGTACTAGGATTACAAACATGTGCCATCACACCTGGCTTATAAATGCTTTTGAAAATAAAAGGCACTAAGTTTATCTTTACTTGAACAGGAGAAAAGCAAATGAAATTGGTAGGATTGCTCAATTTCTAATTAATTATAATTTCTTCATATCAAGTGATTTTTATTTCCTAAAAGATAACTCTAAAGTAACTTTCACTTAAAAAAAAAAAGTAAAATGCTTCAATTTAAGCAGTATGGACCTCCTCCTCTAGAAATGAGGAGCTTTGGCATCTCCCTTGCAGCCCGGACACTTGTGGGAGAGTTTCTGTGTGGGTGTCTTAAAGCTTTCAGTTTCTCTTGGCCCGGCATGGTGGTGCACGCCTGTAATCCCAGCTACTCAGGAGACTGAGATAGGAGGATCACAAGTTCAAGGCCAGCCCGGGCAATTTAGGGGGACCTTGTCTCAAAATAAAAAGTAAAAAGAGCTAGGAGTGTAGTCGAGTGGTAGAGCATCCCTGGATTTTAGTTTTAGCTTTTAGTTTATTTTGGGGTTTGTCTAGGCACTAAATGTGGCTTATCAGATTTTCCTGGGAAATTTTTCTAGTGCCTTAAGTTATATCTTTTTGTTATTTCTTTTTGTTAATAAATCTTTATCTTTTCTTTTAGTATTTGTGTCTTTTCTTTAAGACTAGTAAATTATTAGAGATAGTGAACTACTGTTTTTATATTTGATCTCCTTTGTATCCCTAATTAGTCATCATCTCCCTATTAATTTTCATCTTTCTTCCATTTCACATTGTAATGTTTCTCCAAGCCTGTCTTACATATACTTACTTGTCTTCGGTTGTATATATTTTACTTTGATAGCTTCCATGTGATCTTCACGCATGAAAAGACTTGGTTCCCCTGGACTCGCATCTTAGCATTTGTTTGTTTTGCTGCCTTCTTAGATCAAAGACTTCTTGTTGCATTTCTTGAATAGGTCAACCCGTCTCTTGCCTCTTCAACATGGGAGAAAAATTGGATAATTTTTGTAATTCACTATTCATTTCTCAGAAACTTAAAGGAAAGGATTGACAGACGTTACAAGACAGCAGACAAGGTGGGAGAGAACGTGCCAAGAAGAAGGAACAACGTGTGAATGATACTTGGATAGAAAGAATGTAGAGCTCTTGAGGAAATGAGAAAAGGATCACGTATGAGCACGAGAAGTAGTGGTGCCAGATAGTTACAGAGGCCAGACTGCATAAGGCTTTTGAGGCTGCTGAGTCTAGATTTTATTCTTAGTGTATTAGTCTGAGGAGGGGGAGGGGAGTGGTGGTTATTGAAGGGCTTTAAACAAGAGAGGCCACACATTAATATGTTGTTTGTCACATAATGATGCGTATTTACTGACATGCAAATATGCTGAGAAAAAGCAGATTATAAAATGGCATGCATTTTCTTTAAAAATAGTTATATTGAACAAATAATTATATGCAAGATGTATAGCAGCACATGCTAGTCTGAAATATCTATCTCTTTAAATATAGATCTATTTATCTCTGTATATATAGATATATCTATACATAGATAGATATTTACACCTGGGTAATGCAATTAGAGCTGATGTTCTTATTCTTATTCTATCTTGTCTTTGTGTCTTCACATCTTCCAAAAAAAATTTTTTTAACTTATGTGTAGTCTGGGCATATGTGTCAACATTTTTTTATTTTTGCAGTACCGGGGATTGAACCCAGGGACGTTCTACCTCCACGCTACACCCCTGGCCCTATTTTTTGTACTTTATTTTGAAACCGGGTCTCACGAAGTTGCGGAGGGCCTCACTAAGTAGAGAGAGAGAGAGAGAGAGAGAGAGAGAGAGGGAGACAGAGAGAGAG
>PVJS01065056.1:0-10079 GCA_004027185.1 Glis glis | reverse complement strand
TATTTTTTTATACTTTATTTTGAAACCGGGTCTCACGAAGTTGCGGAGGGCCTCACTAAGGAGAGAGGGAGAGAGACAGAGAGACAGAGAGACAGGGAGAGAGAGAGCAAGAGAGCTGAGGCTGGCCGCGAACCCGGATCCTCCAGTCTCCGCCTCCCAAAGTACTGGGATTACAAGCGTGCGCCACCACGCCCGGCTTGTTTGAAGGTATCTCACAGAGGCAAAATGCCTCTGGGTTCAATCTTCAGTATAGAAGAAAGAAAAAAATAGAAGAAAGAAAGAAAGATGTAAATTAATTTAAAAAGTAATGATAATAATATCTGAATATATATTTCAAAGCCTGATTTTTAAAAAAATTCTTGTCATTTATCAGACAAATTAAAATTAAAATTTAACATTAACACACAATGCTAAACTATATAATATAAGGTCTAATTTTAATATTTGACATTATTCAACAGTATATTGATATAAAACACATCAGTATTTACAATAATATAATTCTTACTGGTTCCACATAAAAGATTTCCCCTAACTAGTTGGATAAAAATGATTGTTCAGGATGCTGTGCTAATTCCATCCAGTGGTTTCTCCTACTTTTATTGCCCATTCCTCTCTCACCTCATCTCCACTCTCTCAGAGGTATAGGAATGTGTGAAGAGACACATTGTCTTATCAGGTATGCTGGCTAGTTAGCTCAATTCTCTTAGATACTTGCTCAGAGGCTTGAGATTTTACATTTTTATGCAATTTTTACTTTTAATGTGATACATTCATTTCATGCCTTCCCTCTTTAAAAATGTCCGTAAGGAGCAACAGAGTAAATTCACAATTAGGAGTGCTGTCAAATGCAATTTGCCCAGAATTGACAGCCAGGGGAAGGGTGTAGAAGAAGGGCCTTTGGGAGAGGTTTTGGAAGCGAGCTACTTTATTGTTTTATAAACTGTATGGAGGTCAGGACTTCATGCAAAATAAGAAAATAAATCTAAAAAATACTAGGCTATAGTTAAATCAATATCGATTATTTACAGTGAACATGCTTTATGGGAGGCAGTAAAATCTTTTCTAATCCTGGGGGGGGTGAATGTGGTGTGAAAGTGGAATAAATTACTACAATTTAATCATTTGGTAAATAACTAAAATCTCCTTCCATTAGAAAGCAACCTTCTTTCATTCTCCTTCTCACTGGAATATTCTACTTAAGTCTCTCTTCTCTGAGTAATTCTGAAATTTTAAAAGCTGTTTTTCAACCTTCTTATCATAATTTATATTTCCCTTATTTCGTGTTTTGTAATTGACTGGAAAATAGTGAAATAGATTAAGCTTCACTAAATAATTAGTAACCTAAACTGTTTTTAATTATGATTTATGTTAATCATACATATTCATGTATGCCTATTAAAATAAAAATAAAAGGAAGTGCTAAATGTTAAGAACATACTGTACAGAAAAGGTAATGGTCAATTATGACATAGTCATGTTCTTATAATACAAATTTTAAAATTGTGTAGCCATTTTTCAATAAAATTTATATTTTTTTCACATATATCTTCTTTGCCAAGTGACTTGATATCAGATTGAATCACATGAAATTACAGATATCTAAAAGCAATAACAGCCAGGGTTCAACCCAGAGAAAAACCCAATAGGAGATATAAATTAAAAGTTTTTTGTTTTTTGTGTTTTTTTTTTTTTTGGTAGGAATTGGCTTATGTGATTAGGAGGGCTGGCTAGGAAAGTCCAAAATCATAGGACAGGCGGCCAGCAGAGGCAGGCAGCCAGCAGAAATAGGCTGGGGGTATATTTACACACACACACATACACACACACACACACACACACACACACACACACAAAGCACCATCACATGGATCTTTTTAGGTTACTAGAAAAGACTACTAAATGTGGTTTGACCTAATAGTTGAACATAGCTTTCCACATTATTCCTATATGTATATAAATTAGTTATTTTTAGAACTTGAAAAAATTTCTCAAAAATTATCTTGCACCCATAAATGGTAAGATATTTGATACCTTATATTTTCTCCATGGTCCCTGAATCATATTAGAATTTGATGATTATTATTATTCCAATTAAAACCCTTCAATTATTTGAAGCCTGCCTCTAGTTTTTTGTTTTCCTAAAGAAGAAAGCAGGAAATCTGGCCATTTTCATTAACTGACCCTTAAGAGAAACCTACATGGTAAACCTAAGAACATAGGTTTTAAAGAATATAAATAGGAATTCAAGACTGCTCTCCATCCCCTATAACATGAATGACCTTAGACAAGTCTCTGACTAAATCTTCTTGACTTTTAGATTTCTCACCTATAAAGAAGAAATGTTAATATACTCCCTATAACATTGTCATATGAATTAGATGGTGTTTTAGTCCAGATTTCCCCCCCCCCAAACAGAGTCTAAGACAAGGGCGTATGTACAGTGAGATTATTTTTAGAAGCAATCCCATGAAACAGGACTGTGAAGGGTAAAACAAGGAAAGAAGAAATGCTAGTGCAAGGTAAATTAGCGTGCAGTGGTTGCTGAGGACAACTGGGATTCGATCCCATTAGAGATGCTGCTACATGCCCCTCAGGATTTTCTACTTCCAGGAAGAGGTAGCAATTACCCTCTACCTCCCACCTCTAACTGACAATAGACTATTGACTCCTTCCCACATCTAGGTTTCTGAGAGCTGAAATGATGGAAGGGTTCCCTTAGGCCTCTCCCACAGAGCTGGTAGAAGGTCCCAGCAAAGAAAGCAAGAGATTTATGTTGTGCGATACACCCCAGAGGAAGGGCTGTCAGGAGTTTGTACCTGCATGCAGCTGTTTGCTACAATAAAAGATGGAGCAAAAATATGGGAAAAGGATGAAAAATAGGGCAAAACTTGTGTTTGAATCAGATGAAGTAACATGTGCAATATGTTCAGACTGGTAGACAGTAAGATAGTAATGGAGACATGGATGTCAAAAATAATGTCAGTGGTGATACATATAATAATAAATGTCATGGTTTTCTGATAACTGTGTTTTGTTTGTCTTTCTAAAGATATGCCCAAGGCTGAAAATATCCTTCTAAAAATGTATTGCTCAAAACTGGATCAAATACTACAGAATATGATCAGCTCCAGAGAAAATCGGAATATACTTTACTTCATGTGACTACATGAATTCATCCTGATTCGATCTAAGGTTAGTATTCTGGCAACAGTGCCACACTTTTAGCTGCTAATGATTGCTGTGGTTTGGCTAACATCCAAGTGTGTCCCCGGGAGTTTCGTGGGCTGGAACTTGATCCCTAGTGTGGTGGTGCTGAGGTGGTTGAAACCTTTAAGAGGTGGAGCCTAGTGGAAGATGGTTAGGTCATGTGGGCATTGCCCTCAGAAGGAATTAACACTGGTCTAGAAGAGTGGGTTAGTTCCTTGACAGTGGGTTGTTATAAAGAGTAATCCTGGCCACTGATCCTCTTTGACTTCCTGTACAGCCCAGTTGCCTCGCCCTCTGTAGTGTACCTCCACCCTAATGCCATCCATCCTATTGTGATGTAGCCAAGTAGCCCTCACCAGAGCCAAGCAGATGCTAGTGGGTGTCATGCGCTTGAATTTCCAGAACTGTGCACTACATAAAACTTCTTTTCTTCATGAAGTACTAAGCCTCAGGTATCTTGCTATAGCAAGAGAAAATAGACTAACATGTTTATTTTGTAGTTAAAACAATTCTTCATAATCCTTAATATTTTTCATATTTTAAATCTTTTTGATGTCTGTCTTGGTCTTTGAACCACCCTTTAAGATTTTATGTTTACTTTCATGTATATAGTAAAGATATTATGTTTCAGTCATCACTCTCATTGCTGTGACCCGAAACACTTGATGACCATGACTTGGAGGAAGGAAGATTTATTTGCTCATAGTTCTGGAGGTTTCAGAAGTCTCAGTCCATGTTAGACTGGGTCATGTCTGCAGAGCTCAGGGCATGGCTACTGGAAGCAGAGAGAGACAGCAAGGGCAGGGGGTGAGGGACATATATAATCCCCAAGACCTCACAACTAATGGCCTACCTCCTCCAGCCACACCTTACCTGCCTACCTTACCACTCAAGGAATCCATTAATCCATCAATAGATTTATCCACTGATGAGATTAGAGCTCTTATGATTCAGTTATACCACCTGTAAGCATTTTTGTTAATACACACTCTTCCAGGGGACATTATTTATCCAAACCATAATATATTATAAAGTAAAAAAAATGGCTTTGAATTCTGCCTCTGCCACTCACCAAATATCCAACATTGGCCAAATAATTTAGCTTCTATAAGCCTCAGTGATATTGGCTACTCAGGTTAATATTGGCTACTCTTAGCCGGGCGTGGTGGCGCACGCTTGTAATACCAGTACTTTGGGAGGTGGAGACCAGAGAGTCCGGGTTTGCGGCCAGCCTCAGCTCTCTCTCTCTCTCTCTCTCTCTTTCTCTCTTTCTCTCTCTCTCTCTCTACCTAGTGAGGCCCTCCGCAACTTTGTGAGACCCAGTTTCAAAAATAAAGTATAAAAAAATAGGGCCGGGGGTGTAGCGCGGAGGTAGAACGCCCCTGCATTCAATCCCCGGTACCGCAAAAAGAAAAAAAAAATATTGGCTACTCTCTTGGATTGTTGAAAGAATTAAATAATATCATTGACTTAATGCATGTAAATAAATATAGCCTAATTTTTATTTTGCCCATTTCCCTTTTTTAGTTCTGGTATATTATTTCAATTTCACCAAGATCATTTCAAATTGTGATTTGTCATACATTTGATAAGTTATTCCCTTCAGTTTTGTTGTTCACAATTTTTCCAAGCAAACTCTTTATGTTTTCATTTGTTCCTAGGACAAGTCTAAATCCAGTGTCTCGGTATCAGTGATGATCTTCATCCAATTTGATACCCATGAGCTTTTTGTGTGTGTGTGTGATGAGTCTGTTCAGCCAGCTTTGGTTTTATGCTACTCCAAATGCTCTCATGTTTTCTAGTTCATTCACCATACAATCATAAAGCAGTATCTGTTAAATGCCTTGCAGAAAGTCCATTGCATGCTCACTATTGCGTTTCTAGACTAAGCATAACAATAAGCAAAGCAATCATTTCAATTCTCTTGTAATCTTGAATCAATCAGATCTCGGCTACATTTACATACACAGACTCAGGATTTTTTCCTTTTTAAATAAATAATATGGTGACTTGGTATGAAGCAAATTTTTGACCCAAGTTATGAGAGTCAGCCTTCCCACAACAGGGACAGCTACTTGCTATTCCTTAAAGGAGAGAGAGGAAGCACGTATTATTCATTGCTCTTTATGCTGTTCTCAGAAACTTTGAAGACATAGCTGTGCTTTTTGGATTAAACAAGCCAAGGTAACAGCTTAGCTAAGGAGAGCTTGGTGAAAATGTCAGTATGGGTAATGAAAAATAGCAGTTTTAAACTTCAAAATCTTAAAACAGATGTTAGAAAATGTCAACTCTGTAAACAATTGATTGCCAGCATAGTTTTACTTGACACACTAGAGTCAGTAAGTTTCCAGCATCATTGAAGTAATGAAATTTTCAGAGTAAATCTGCATTATTTATGGCAAATGACACACCTGTATTATTATTTTCTCTGCCATGCTCTGGGATAAATCAAGTCCCCTTATACTCTGAGTCAATAGAAGCCTTATTAGCTTTCAATCATCAATTCTCACTGCAACAGCTGGGGAGGGGGTATGTGTGTTTAGTAAAACAAGGAAGAATCTCTTTTTCTTTGCATTATTTCCCAAGTATTTTAGGCACTTAAAACCACCATGTCATGATGGAACCAGTGTAGCCTTAGCTGGAGATTTCTAAGCCATGGTCTTGGGGTGAAAGTTCTGGCAGTGAGGTGAACAGAGAATGTTTACTGGACTCCAGCGCTTTTATATCCCAATAGCTACATCAGGGCCAGGGGGCAACAATGATTTGGCCATCCTCATTCCCAGGATGATACAGTGTTATTTTGCTTCCTACTGTCTCTGTGCTGGTCTGTAGTGAGGATTGCCTTTCCTAAAATGTGGCCATTTTCTCACCAGAAATGAACAGACAGCAGGCTAAAGGGAAACTTTCTTTATGGTATGAATCAAGAACCATGGATCAATGAGTCCCAGTAATAGAAGCAGTGTTGAATCATATTTAATTTTGAATCTATTATGTGCCAGCAGCCTACAAGAAGGGTGGTACTGTTTTCTGCTTTCTCCACATAAGGAAACTAAGGCTTATAAAGGTTATGGAACTTATCCAAAGTTATGATCTGTCAGGTGGTGTACTGAAGCTTTGAATACAAGTCTAACTTTATCCCCATTCTCTATTGAGTACTGCAAAGTGGAAGTAATTCTTCCCACTACACCACCAGCCATGACAATTATTTTAGTCTCCTCAGTGCACTTTATTCCATCTTGTACATTCTTTTTCTTTTGTGGTACTGGGGATTGAACCCAGGGGCATTTTACCTCTGAGCTACACCCCCAGCCCTATTTTTTATTCTTTATTTTTTGAAACTGGGTCTCACTAAGTTGTGGAAGGCCTCACTAAGTAGCTGAGGCTGGCCACGAACCCAGATCCTCCCGTCTCAGCCTCCCATGTACTGGGATTACAAGCGTGCGCCACCATGCCCGGCCCATCTTGTACATTCTTCCTTCTCTGCTTGCCTCCTGGCCTGATGAAAGGACTAACTTCAACCAGCTTTCAACAAATCTATTAAACAGTCAGGTGCAGTGGTGAATGCCTGTGATCCCAGTTCCTGGGAGGCTGAGACAGGAGGATTGCAGGTACAAGACCAGCATGCAATAGTTTAGTGAGACCTTGTTTCAAAATAAATGAAATAAATAAAATAAAATAAAATAAAATAATAAAATAAAATAAATAAAATAAAATAAATAAATAGGCCTGAGGGTGTAGCACAGTGGTAAAATGCCCCTGGGTTCAACCCTTAATAACACACACACACACACACACACACACACACACACATCATTAAACATTACCTCTTCTTAGAAGCCTTTCCTTTGTGCCCAGTTTAGGTCAGCTTCTCATTCTACAAGGATCTACAGAATACCAACTGACTTGTTGTTATTCTCCAGGAGACTCTGAGCTTCACTAAGGCAAAGGACTTCATCCTTTATGGTAAGTTTCGAGGGCTTAGCAGAATCCCTGAAACATAGTAGATATCATGAGAATGCTAGTCAAAGACAAAGAACATGAAGTAGCAATGTGATAACCAAATTCTTCATTTGATATGGGCTTCCTTCTCTATTGGGGGAAAATATATATATATATATTTCTCATATGTAATACATGTTTTGTCCTCTGGTTTATCTTCTATTTTGGTCTTTTAGTGACTTTTGCTAATTCCATAAAAGGAAATCAGATGAATGAACAACTAAAATCTGGACAAAATAGTTATTTAGTGATTTGATGACGCTGGACCACAGAGGAAAGGATATAGCAAGGAAATATTTTTCCTTTTCAATTTCAATTCCTGGAAAAGGCTTTCATGCTCTCACCTTGGCTGCTAGATTTCCTCCTTATCCCTTACATTCCTCTTTCTTTGAGGTTGCATTGGTAATCCAGCATGAAGACACATCCCTGATAAACTGGTGTGCCAAACTGGTTGTCATCACACTGTATAACCTTGGTTGTCATTTATTAATCAATTCATTACTGAAATTGGAAGTGTCAATGCTGCCACCCTTGCTGCCACTCCTAGTGAGCCAGCAAAGTCCTGGCCAGGGCTCGATGAAAACTTGGAATGTTTGTTAACAAAGATCATTAGCCAGAGACCCTCAGTGGATTATTGGTGTGCAGAAAAAACAGACAGAAATAGCTATGACATCTTATTCCAGCCTTTATATAATGTTTTGATTTACATTTTCATTGCTGTTGACTTAGATGGCAACTGTTCTTGGAGTAGAAGATGCTCTTAATGATATTACTTGCAAATTATACACATATAGATAGATACGCATAGACACACATATAGATACACACATATTTATATATAGTTTATAAATACACATAATATGATTAACCAAATATATAACAGAGATGAAACAAGTTAACTAAAAGCTTGCATTGATTTAATGATATTTATGAACTGCATTTAAGATTTTTTTCTGATTGACTGACAAAACACTTTCAGGCAATCTAGTTTTTTTCTTTACAACATCCAAGGAGTGTGCAGCTTTTAGATGTGCAATTACCACACTGAAAAGTGGGGAACAACATCTGGAATGAGGAAAAGAGCAACAGTGAACAGAAATAGAAGCTCACTTACTTCCACACTGGAAGGTGTTAAAAGGAAAGTACACCATTCACATCTGGGTGTGCAAATCAATGCCTATTACAGTCTAGTAAAAATGCTGGCAGCCCCTATAACAAGGTTGGTATGAATGGATGAGATAACACCTCTGCCATAGGCTTTTGATGTTGTCGTGACAGCTCTATGACGGAGCACCCAGTTTCCAGTGCAGGTAAAACGTGGGTGCAATAGGCACTTTAACAGGATTTTACTGTATATGTTTTGAGTCAAGTAATAAAATACAATTTCATATCATCCAATCATCATTTCTGCTCCTGACAGAATAACTTCTGCCTTGGGAAACACGTTGCTGGAAGCCACCACCATCCTTGTGTTTGGGGACTAACGATTGAATTGAGCTTCTGATTCAGGTAACTATAATTTACAGGTAACTAGATAAAAGTGTAAGCAATGATATTCATTTGGGATATGCATTGATAAAGGTTGGGGGCCTCTGGCAAAAAAGGAACTGCTAAGCTGCTTGTCTAGTTTTATTAAAAAGTAGTTGTCAAACCCTGAAGGACGCCTTCCCTTCCTCTTGTCAGAATAAGGCTGGATTCTTTCATGATCAATATTCTACTTGTGTCTCCAGAGCTAGCTGTTGTTTAATTATGTATTGCCTAAATATTATCTTGACAGCATAAATAATATATAGGCAATTGGTCTAGGGTGTTTGCACAGACTGGAAAAGTAATATTGATCAGAGCCTCCTAGACATGACTGCATGGATATGGTCTAGAACTGGGGGAAGCGCACCAGTTTTACTACATACTTGAAGAATTCCAAGAAAGGAACTGGCTTCCTTCTCCTGATTTCTTGCCAGACTCCAGACCGCATATAGATAATATATATTATATATTTTTTTCTGAGTGAAAACAAAATATATGCTCATTGAGGAAACTTAGAAAATATAGAAAGTCACAGGAAGAAATTAAAACTACCCATAAACTCATTACCCCAATACAAACATTTTTTAACTATCATTCAACATTCATTTATTTGTCAAATATTTACTGAGCATCTCCTGTACACAAGCAGTCTTCCAGTTGCTGGAAATTCATCAGTGGCCCAAATAGGCAAAAATCTCCATTCTCTTGGACATTATATTTCTGTGGCAGTGAGTCAATAACAACTAAGTAGATTTTGCAGTTGTTGGATACTATTCACTTTGATATTTCCATACTGCTTTGTGTTCTTGGAGAAGGAACTTTAAGGACAAGCTCCTTTGTTCTCTGACTTCTGATTGGGTTTAGAAAGCAGGAGGCACTGATAGGATATTGGATCTGAAAGGGAGAGAGAGATCCCTCAGGGTCTCTATCTCTGTTTGTCTGAGGACCCACTTAGATAATAGATGATAGACCACAGCTCCGGTCTGGCCCCTACAGGTATGAGGTTCTCCAGGTTCTGATATCTGCTTTCTTCTCTTATCTCCTTCATTTCCAGGCATAATACTGACTCTGGCTGTGGACCATCCTGGGGTGCTGCATAGTCTCTTGCTGGTTTTCTTTGACTCTGCTCACACAAGGGTCCCTCTATTAAACTCTTCTCAGTTAACGACACTATGTGCCATCTGCTTCTGTCCAGGACTGTGACAGGTATGTTTAGTAAGTTGCAAAGTTATAAATGTCAGGGAGGAAAAATAAAAGGAATGTGGAATGAAGGCTTTGAGAAGAGCTTGGCGTTTGCATAGAGTGTCCAGGGAAGGCTTCAATGAGAGAGTGAATTGTGAGTG
>PVJS01065055.1:0-10080 GCA_004027185.1 Glis glis | reverse complement strand
AAAAAAAAAAAAAAAAAAAAAAAAAAAAAAAAAAAAAAAAAAAAAAAAAAAAAAAAAAAAAAAAAAAAAAGGTGAAAAGAGAAAGGGAATAGATTTTTCCCTGGAGCCTCTGGAAGGAATGTAGCCCTGCCGACACCTTGATTATAGCCAGTGAAACACATTTCAGATTTGACCTCCAGAACTATAAAATAATAAATGTGTGTTGCTTTATGTCACTATAGTTCGTGGCCATTTGTTACAGCAGTCAATAGAAAACAAATGTAAATGTCTTTCTTGCTCATCTTTGCTACTTGTAGACTGTACTTATCTTCCCTCTTGAAGATCCCTAGTTCCTTTATGTAGGTGCCATCATCCTAAACTACCCACTACTCTCCATTGCTGTCCACTACCAATGCACCCAATGCACTCACTATTCCACTTTATTTATCAAAGATCCTTGCTCTCTACTCACAGTCTATCTCTCCACCATATTTTATCATCATCTATGGTGACTTCCACATCAATGTGTGCCATCTACCTTCCACCCTGACCTTGCAACCCCTTGATCTTCTTCTGGTCAGTGTTCTATTCCTCCATCTCATCCCCACTCTAAGGGTCTTACCATAAATCTTATTGGAAATAGCAACAAAATTACTTCTAAGTTTTCAATTTTAAGACTTTTGCTCTGGGTCCTTCTCATATTTGTCCATTTGCTTCCTCTAGTACTTCTATTCTAATAATTGTGTTGATTGACCTGACTCATTTTTTACTGTTCATTACCTCTTCATGTCTTTGCTTTGGGTTTACCACATTAGACTCAATGTCCCACTATTTTGTCATTCCGTTATATAAACCCCTGGGCCCCAATTCCATTATATTGGCATGGCAAATTATCCCATTTAAATCTTAGCTATTTGGTCTATCCTTATTACTGAAGAAAAGCATACCATCAATGCAGATGAAATTCACATTAAATTCATGACCACAAATATATCTAGGAATTTTAGCATTGCCAGTATTTCTACTATATTATAAAAATTTCTGATTTCTCTGTCCTCAATCCATCAATTCTCCCTTGTTCCTTCTTACTCTTAACTGATTAACTAAATTATTATTTTCAAATTAAAAAGTAATTAAAGTAGAACTTCCTCATCTAACAAGCAAGCAGCCTGAGCATCCAACCTGCTTGAGTCTGCCTATATATAACCATGTTCTCTTCCTCTCTCTAATATATAGTGAATGTGCTGTTGCTTCTATATAAGGTCAAAAATTCTACTCATATACTACCCACGTTATTTGCTCATGGAATTATCAACTCTCTTTTCTCCTCTTTTGTACCGTAAATATTGTTCAATTAATGTCATGTTAATTCCTAATTGTCAATTTTCTTCCTACTAAGAGATATTTAATACAAAAACATACTATAGCATCTTTCATATGAAAACAAAATTTCTTATCTCAATATTCCTTTCCACAATTGCTCTATTCTCTCTTTTAATAAAACTCCTCAGATAATCGTATGCATTGACCATCTCTACCTCCTCACCTTGACAGCAGGTATTCACTCCTTTATTCCTGAACACTTTCTCCTGGTTTCCAGTGGATCACAATTCCTAAGTTTGTTTGTTTGTTTTCTCTATATCTTTGAGCCCTTCAGGCTCCTTTGCTACTTGTAGATGTTGGAGTTGTCTTAGGGCTCAGTCTTCACTTTTCTTCTCTCTTCTATCTGCTCTCACACTATCAGTATGCGAATGCCTTTAAACAAACAACCTCAATTAAATCTTTACCAAAATCTTAATAAGTGGGTATTGTTATTTTACAGATGAGAAAACTGGGACTGGAGCTTCAGAGATGAAGTAAGCCAAGACGACAGTAATACAGTGGCAGAATATTCAAAAGCAGGCCTATCTGATTGCAAAGAGCTTAGACCCTTTCTAACTGTATCACTGGCTGCTGCACGGTTGCCACATCTGGGGTTTGTAATGCCTGCAGCGAAAACTCCCCATTTGGAGTAGAGATAAAGCAAAAAGAAAGCAAGCTCAAATTCCAGATCAGTATCCAATGTCTATCCCTCATGACTTCTTTTTCACTTTTGCTGCACCTTTTCACCTTTGGCTTTGTGGCATCACAGTTCTAATGATAGCAGTTTTCTCCTTTCTCTAACTTTGCCTGAAGCTTTGAGATGCAGTTGGATATTGTCCTGAAGCAGAATTTAATATCAGGGATCCAGGACTCTTACAGGCAGGACATAAACCAGCTGCAGTTGAAGATTGGCACTCTTGTTCAGGATTGAGTAACTGACTATTTCTCTCATTGGCTAAAATAAATATGGCCCATCGATGCTTAACTTCTTAATAGCTATGAGCATATGTAACACTGAATCATCTAATTAATTTATAAGTATGCTTAGCTTATTTCTATAAAAGGATCAGAAGATATTGATTGAGGCAATACGAAGTGAGCCATCTTCCAGTATATTAAAACCTGTTCTATGTAACAAAGACTTTTTGTGAGTCAAAGAGAATCTTATTTATCTCGCTACAAAAAATTGAGTACTTCTAGAAGAATTTTTTCACAAGTTTTGACTAATATTAAAACATTTTTCTTTTTGAATACACTTAAAAAATTAACAATTGTTCTGGGCATGTGTGATATATCCACCACCTGATTTGGGGAATAAATGATATCAAGACTTAGGGCTGGGGATATAGCTCAGTGGTAGAGTACTTACTAGGATGAGGGGCTGGGTTCCATCCCAAGCACTGCACCCCCCCCACACACACCCCACAAAAACAAAAACAAAACAATATTAATAATAGCTTATTGTAGATGAAATATTTTCATTCCAAAGTATCATACCTTATAAGAATTAAGGTTTATATTGTATTCCATTGGCCTATGAGTCTGTTTACATGCCAATACCATGCTGTTTTTGGTACTATAGCTCTCTAGTATAATTTGAAACCAGGTATTGTGATGCTTCCAGCATGGTTCTTTTTTTTTTTTTTTTTTTTTTGCCATACCGGGGATTGAATGCAGGGGCGTTCTACCTCCGCACTACCTCCCCGGCCCTATTTTTTATACTTTATTTTGAAACCGGGTCTCACAAAGTTGCAGAGGGCCTCACTAAGGAGAGAGAGAGAGAGAGAGAGAGAGAGAGAGAGGGAGAGAGAGGGAGAGAGCTGAGGCTGGCCGCGAACCTGGATCCTCCGGTCTCAGCCTCCCAAAGTACTGGGATTACAAGCATGCGCCACCACGCCCGGCTCAGCATGGTTCTTAATGCACAGAATTGCTCTGGTTATTCTTTTGTCCATCCCTATGAATTTGAGGACCATTTTTTCTAGTTTTGTGAAGAAATGTAATGGTATTTTAATAGATATTGCATTGAATCTGTGGGTGACTTTTGGGTGTTACAGAGACAAATTTACACAACTATAGGCAGCTGATTTTTGACAAAGGTCCCAAATATATACATTGGATAAAAGACAGCCTTTTCAACAAGTGGTGCTGGAAAAACTGGATATTCATATGTGGAACAATGCACCAAAGTCAACTCAAAATGGGTCCAAAACCAAGAAATTAGTAAACTTCACAATTACTAAATGAAAACATAGGACCAACTATCCAATATACAGGCACCTGCAGAAACTTCCTCAAGAAAATCCTTAGAGCTCAGGAAATAAAACTAAAGGATGTGGTCAAATTAAAAAGCTTCTGCACAGAAAAGGATACAGTTAGGAAAGTGAAGAGAGCCTACAGAATGGGAGAAAATCTTTGCCAGCTATTTCTCTGATAGAGGACTAATATCTAGAATATACAAAGAACTAAAAAAACTACCCTGCGAAAATAATTCAATAAAAAGGGCAGTTCAAATGAATAGACATTTCTCAAAAGAAGAAATACAAATGGTAAACAAATGCATTTAAAAATGTTCAAAATCATTAGCATTTAGGAAAATGCAAATCAAAACTACACTGAGATTTCATCTAATTCCAGTTAGAATGGCAATCATTAAGAATACAAATGATAAAAGCTGGTGCAGATGTGGAAGAAAAGAAACATACATTGTGGTGGGATTGTAAGTTAGTACAACCACTATGGAGATCAGTATGGAGGTTCCTCAAAAGACTAGGAATGGAATTATCATATGACCCAACTATACTACACCTTGGTATCATTCCAAGATAGTTCAAGTTAGAATACTATAGTACACATGCATATCCATGTTTATAGCAGCATAATTCATAATAGCCAAATTATGGAACCAACCTAGGTGCTTATCAACAGATGAATGGATTAAAATAATGTGGTTTATACAAACAATGGAGTTTTACTAAGCCATAAAGAAGAACAAAATTATGTCATTTGCAGGAAAATGGATAGAACTATAGAACATCATGCTAGGTGAGATAAGACAGGCTTAGTAAATCATGGGCCACATGTTTTCTCTCATATGTGGAAGCTAAAGATAAAATAGAAAAGAAAAGGGACTTTATGAAAATGAGGAGAGATTATTAGAATAGTAAATGGGGATTGGGGGTGGGAAGAGGAGAAGGGAAAATGAGGTTTGAGGAAGGAAATAGACCAAATAATGTTCTATTTGTATATGAATGTATCTCTACCAATCTTACTAACATGTGGGATGGGATGGGAAAAGTACCATGAGATGCATGCATACATGAATCTATCACTTTAAATCTTACTAAGACATAAAATTACAATGCACTGGTAAACATTTAAAAAGAAAACAAAAGAATCAAAGTTTGTATCTTTTAAAGCTCATCCATTTCTGAGTCTTCTGTAAACTGCTAGTTTCACAAAGTCTGGCAGTTATTATAAAATAATTTCACATTTAATGAGGGCCCACATGGTCTATTTTACATAAAACATACTATTTAACCTGGACTTGTTTCTGTCTACTCCATCATAATTTGATTTCTGTATAAGAGATAAAATTGTTGAAGTTTTATAGAAGAAAAAAATTCTACTACTCTATACTAAACTAGTATATTATACTCTTTAACTTTTTAAAAACTTCAAGCCATTTCCTCATACAGGCATGTAGAAAGTTTAAAACTCTTAATTTTGTTCCTTCTCTTTTTTGTGTGTTATGCTGATTACAAAGTGTTTCATCAAAATGGAAGATACATAATATATAAATTGCCTTATTTATTCATCTTCAATCTGGTACATTAAAATTAACACAAAGAAGACATTAATGAGATAAATGTAGGCATTTTAGTGTTTTTATGAGACCATATCCTCTTATAAGCAATAAAGTTAGCATTTATAAATTCGCAATGAAATAAACTTTTTCTACTTCTGTCATAGTCAGATATAGAATGCCCCCTAAAGAGATCATTAATATTCAGGGTTGATATAGTGAAGTCCTGAGAGTTGTCATCTCAGCTGTAATCCCAGGGCGGTAGCCTAGGTTGGTAGAGTATGGCTGGAAAAGATGGGTCCCTGGGGGGTGCAACCACAGGGATTATATATAGTTCCTCCTCCCCTTGATCTCTTTCTTGCTTCTGGCCTCCATGACGTGAGTGAAGCCTTGTGCTTTCCTTCTCTCTGCTTCCCACTGCCGTGCCATGAGAGCCGCCGTCCCCAGCCTCACATGGACTGAACTCAAAATCTCCAAATCATAAGGAAATAAATCTTCCTTTTTCTAAGGTACATGGTCAGTCTTTTAGATTATAGCAGTGAGAATGCTGATGAAGACAACTCGAATAATGATTTTGTTAATCAATTTATCTAAGGAAAAGTCAACATGTCTCCACACTAATATCTTTAATAATTCAATTTAAAATAAAGAGGTAATGTTAGCACAAGAATGAAACATGTCAAGTGTTTTTCATAATGCTGATTTCCTTCGGAGGGTAGCTCACATTTTAAACAATATTGGCTACTGAAATTTATTAGTTAAATCTTGGACCTATCTATAAAATAGCTAAAAGTAAAATTGAAATAAATTTGTGTCATGTGCTAAGAATCTCTAACCATGTCATGAACTTGTCACTCTGGGACCATGAAAGACTCTAGTCCCTAATAATCCCACTAGGAAATATTTTAATTTATTCAGCAGTTTCATTGAACATTTACTATGTTTTAGAACTATATCTGAGTCTGTGACTTTGAACAAGTTTCTGAACCCCTGGGGCTTAGCATTTGCTCCTTTTCCATCTTCAAAACTAGAGTTAGGATGGGCATGGTGATGCATGCCTATAATCCCAATACTTGGGAGGCTGAAACAGGAAGATCACAGGTTCTAGGCCAGAGTAGGCAACTTAGATCCTATCTCAGAATAAAACATTTTAAAAAGGGTAAGGATGTAGCTTAGTGATAGAGTGCACCTGGGTTTAATCCCTGGTTTCAAACAAAAACAAAACAAACAAAAACAAAAACCTGGAGTTAGTATAATACCAACTTTATTTATTGTGAAGAAATGTGTTCATGTGTATAAAGCAGAGGTTGCAAGCTGGTAGATACAGCTGACTATGGTGTGAGACATTTTGTTTGGCATGCACAGTGCTTCAGCTAACATCTGAGCCAATATTTGAAATCTGGAGATTTTATATAAAAACAGAAATTCTTGATTTCTCTTGAAAATTCAGAAGCACTGGCAGCAGTGGTCTTACCTTCTTGTAGGCAACCGTTGTCCGTGTATTGGAAGACCTACAATTCCAAGTGCTTCCTTGACATCTGTGAGCCTCACAGAGCCCAAAGGCCTAACTGTAAATTTTTTGGGTCTCACCATATATGCCTCCAACCCATCAGTAAAAGCTCCCAAATGACAGTTCTCCTATCAGTCTAACTAGCTGCACCCACCTGGTCCATGGTCTGACAGGTTTCACCTCCCTACCAGCCTGTGAGATCAGTCAGTATTGTCAGTCACCTTCTCCTGTGGGGACAACAGGTACCCTGTTCTCTTGCTACTTCAAAGTCTGTCTTTGAGTCTGTGCTGGTCCTCTCTGGTCCATGTGCAACTTCCGTGTGGCCCTGCTCCCACAGGCTATGCGTAGTTTGCAGGTTCATGTCTCACTGCTGTGTCTCCTCTGTCTAGTGTTGGGTGTTGCATATTTATCCATCTTGTACTGTTAAGGACAGAGTATCACTTCTTCACAAATGGGTGTGTAGGAGGTGGTCAGAACAGCAACTGCACTTCAGAGAGGAAATGTACTTCAGTTCTTCACACTCATGTCCTGTATCATTCACCATTTGATTTTTATTTGCCTGGCTCCTATAGGCATCTGTGTTTTTGCATAGTGATTAGCCCAATTCTGTACACAAGAAGCTCTCAATACCTATAGTTGATTTATTATTATATCATGCTCCAGACAGAGATTGAGTCAGGGAGACCGGTGTGGCAGCACACACCTGCAGTCCCAGTACTTGGGAGGCTGAGACAGGAGGATCGCAGATTCAAGGCCAGCTTTGGCAACTTAGTGAGACTCTGTTCCAAAATAAAAAGGGCTGGGGTGTAGCTTCGAGGTAGAATACTCCCAGGTTCAATCCCCAGTACCAAAAACAAAACAAAAAAACAGGAGTGGTGGCATACACTTGTAATCACAGTACATGGGAAGCTGAGACAGGAGGATCACAGGTTCATGCTAGTCTCAGCAACTTAGTGAGGCCCTCCTCAACTTAGTGAGACTCTATTTCAAAATAAAAAAGTAAAACAGGGCTGGGAGTATGGCTCAGAGGTAGAATGCCCGAGTTCAATCCCCAGTACCAAAAAAAAAAAAAAACCACCACCACTAACAACAAAAATAAATAAATAAAACCAAAAACCAAAACCCAAACCAAACCAAAACAAAAAAGAAGATTGAAGCAGGGAGATCTGGGCATCGAAGAGGTGGGAGAAGGTTCATATGGAAGGTAACATTCAAAGTGGACCTTGAGAGTATGAAGTTGAAGTAGAGATGGGGACAGGAAGAAGGTGGGGTCAGGGTCAGGGTCAGGGAAAGCATTCTAGGTCATGAGTTGGCTTAGATCTCATTTCCAAGAACATAAAAGTCTTTGCCTCAGTTGTGTTAGATCTTGATACTCATAGGCTTATGTTCTACTCTAGTGTCATCTAATCAGTTCTGAGCATAATCAAAGTAGAGTGTCCTCGGCAAAAACGGGATTGGGGGGAGGGCTAAATGTGCAATGTGTGCATGTATGAAGTTCATACCCTGACATATATCAAAATGTATAATTATAATTTATAATGCACCAATAAATGAACATAAAAAGTTAAAAAAAATTCATTATCAGAGATTTGCTAAGGGAAGAATAGATTTTGTTGCAGAAAATGGCAGAATGTACAGATAAAGATATAGAGTTGGCTAATATTAAAATTATTTGCTTGGTATAATGTAGACTATTTTCAAACCAAAATTTTAAGCATGGGTGTGTGATTTATGTTCCGGTCATCCTCCAGCCAGGTGGAGGGTGGGTGACAGTCACGGTGTCAAAACTTCAGTGGAAAAGAGCTAATGGAGGGTGCTATGCACATTCTTCAGGCATTTAAACTCACTGCATTTTTAAAAGATATTCAACATTTTCAAAGTAATTAAGAGCCATGCATACAATAAGAAATTTTGAATGTTGGAGACCTCATGGTATTGTGAGGTGCTGCTGGCTTAGCTCCCTATTCTATGTGCTGAGCTCAGGATGAACCTCCTCTGGCTGCTCTTGCATGTGAATTTGAAGTGTTCATAAAATATATTTGATTAGGGAGTTTACTGCTCTATACTGGTTTTGATTTTGTGCTCACTCTTTGTTTGTGTTGTAGATGTTTATTTGTGTGTTCAATTCATTCTGCCCTGTGAGCATATTCAAGTCAGAATATTATTTCCAGATCTGTGCTTTGAAACCACACACCTGGTCAGATGTAGACTCATTGGACGGTGCAGGCACTTACCCATCCCACTTCATCATGTGTAATGCCTAGAGCAGAGAGAATGTTGCAGATGCTTCTGCATTTAGATTAAGTTTGGGTGCCCTTTTGTATATTTGGAAATGTACCAGGCATTACAGTGGTTTCTATTCTTTTCTTCTTCTTCATCTTCTTCTTTTGTTTAACTTTTACTAACATTGTATATTTTTAATAAGTGCTTTTGAAACTAGAAGTACATTTGTACTTAAAATTTTTTAAAAATAGCATTTAATGATAGCTGTGGTTAAAATGATTGGACTGAAAACAATATGTCATAGCATTGACTAATTTCACAACTAGTGGTGGTAAATAACCTTAAAAACAGCATAGAATATAACAATGAGGGCTCATATTTTTATTTTTATTTTTTGATGACCTAGTATATGACAGGTATTCCCTTAAATTGTGATGTAAATCACATTGCTTTTAAACCTTAGTGTGGTTCCCTCCTAACCCTGTCTAGCTACTCTTCTCCTCCCTCCCCATACATGCTAGGAAGTTTGGTTGTGATACCTTCATATTTGAACAAATTATTATTTGGTCTATTTCCTTCCACACACTTCCTTTTCTCACTCCCTTCATCCATCCCTGGACCCATTAGTACTATTCTACTGGTCTCACTCCTTATTGTCATGAAATCCCTTTTCTTTCTAATGAGAATTGACCTTTTGTGATACATTCCATGCAAAAAGGATGTCTAAGTCATTAGGAAGAAAACAAATCAAATAATATAATGTCATTTTGAAATAAAATATTGATCAAATGAAAGGGTCTTAGCTTTCATCATTTACTGAATAGCTTAATATTATCAACATTTACATGTATAGATATAATTCAAATTTTTCAATACAATTTATAAATCTATTCAAAGAAAATTCCATTGCAACAGAGTAGGCATTCTGTACATAGATTTATGAAAAAATCTACTTTTTTTTTATGCGGTACCGGGGATTGAACGCAGGGGTGTTCTACCTCCGCGCTACGCCCCCGGCCCTATTTTTTTATACTTTATTTTGAAACCAGGTCTCACGAAATTGCGGAGGGCCTCACTAAGTAGAGAGAGAGAGAGACAGGGAGAGAGAGAGAGAGAGAGAGAGGTGAGGCTGGCCGCGAACCCGGATCCTCCGGTCTCCGCCTCCCAAAGTACTGGGATTACAAGCGTGCACCACCACGCCCGG
>PVJS01065054.1:0-10080 GCA_004027185.1 Glis glis | reverse complement strand
CATATAACACACTACCCCCCAAACTGGCTTCAAACAACATCGGTTTATTATTACAGTTCACATAATAATGGGCAAACCAAGGGTCACCTGGCCATTGCTGGGCTTGTTCACATATCTGCAGGTTGGCTGATTTGCTCATATGTCTGCAGGCGTCTGGAGACTGCTCGAGGATGCACTAAGCTAAGCACTTTAGGGGGCAGTCCTGTTCTACATGCCTCTCATTCACCTCCTAGGATAAGTGAAATGGCCTAGATATGTCCTTCTGACAGTTATGGCAGAGGTGCAGGTGAGCCAGCAGAATCACACAAAGTCTCCAGAGGCCTAAGTTCAGAACTAGTGCACCAGCATTAGTACCTCATTCTATTGGCCAAAGCAAGTCACACTGCTCAGCTGAGGTTCAAAGCACAGGGAAATAGACTCTGACTCTTTAATGGGAGGAATAGCAAAGGTACAAAGGACATGGGTACAGAAAGGAGTGAAGAATAGGGTCATCAGTGTAACCTATTACATCTCCTAGTCCTGACTGAAGCTACCCTAACAGAAATTACCTCAAAGGGAGCATTGATGGTTATATTTCTGATGAGAATTAATAGGCTTGTAATCACTCCCAATATGCAGTCTCTGCAGCAGACATGCAAACAGGAAAACAACATTGACTGATGGGGAGTCAAAGCTGCCTACCTATTGGCAAGCATTAGTCATCTCTGCTAACATAAATGATGTTACTGCTTCAATTCTAATTAGAAAAGGACATTTGAAATGTAGGCTTACTTTTAACCACCCACAACTTAAGGGAAAGGCTTTCTCTCATGGGAGCAAAGTTTCCATAAGCAACTGCCTCTACTGGGGTTGAGGTGGAACAGTGTGATGATTAATTTTGTGTCAATTAAACTGGGCCACAAAGTTCCCAGACATTTGGTCAAATATTGTTCTGGGTGTGCCTGTGAGGGTGTTTCTGGATGAGATTAATGTCTGAATCAGTAGGCTTGGTAAAGCAGATTGTTCTCCCAATGTGGGTGGGCTTCATTCACTCATGTAAAGACCTGAATAGAACAAAAACGTGGAGTAACAGGGAACTCCTCCTGCCTGACTATGTGAACTGGGGCACTGATCTTTTCCTGCCTTCAGACTCAAACTGAAAAATCAGCTCTTGGGTCTCTAGCCTGCCATTTTTTGGACTGGAATTTATACCATCAGCTCTCTTGGATCTCTAGCTTGTTGACTACGGATCTTGGGACATCTCAGTCTCCATAATGACATGAGTCAATTCCTTATAACCGACTAATCAATCACCTATTGGTTCTGTTTCTCTAGAGACCCCTGTCTAATACAAGTGGCGAGGGGTAAGGTTCAATTACAGCTTCAGCAGCCTCTGAAAGGCACTCGGGAAATCTAAACCATGCCTACAAAAGTAAAGCTCCAGTTTGTTTTTCTCACTTGTCTAGCTTCAAAACACCAGCGGCTATTAACATTGATCTGTCCAGACTGCATTTATAAAGATCTGTAAACCGATCAGAGGGGAAATTAAATTAGACTGTAATTCTGCAGTACTCTGAAGAACATTAGCTTGCAAGAACACTCAGGAGGGCCAATTAGAACCATCATGGCCTATCTAACCATGGAATACAAACATGTTCTCTCTCTTTCTACAACACTTGAAGTGCTACTTGGGTAGTGCCTGTCTCATTTGGAGGGTTATCACTGCTTGTGTCTAGAGGTACTGATCACACATCAAGATTAAGAAATGCCTAAAGTAATCGTGTTAGCAGGAGTAGACGGCAGAATAAAGCCAGCTCAGTGATGCAGCCAGGATTAATGTCAGAGAACTGGTAATATGAGCTCTAGGGGGTGGGGGTAGAAAAGCTGAGCTCTGCCAATGGCCATTGGGAGGAGGAAAACAAGCAAGACAAAAGCAGCAGGGCCAATAACTCTCAAAAATAGGAAAGCCCTTCTTCACCTAACTTGAGTTCAGGGCTGGTTTCTAAAACTCCAGTTTAAAACATGAAATGGCCATTAATCTATCCTGTTTTATTTCATCTATGTAACATTACTTTCTATTTTACAAATAATTAAAGTGAGACTTAGAGAAGTTAGGGAACTGTCCAAGTTCACATCAGTAGAAAGTGAGACCCCTAGGATTCTGGTCCATGACAGTGGGAATCCAAATCCCATTTTCTTTCGATTATATTTCATAATCTATGTGTCTAAGGAAATGAGTGTGATAAAGAGAAAGTAGAAAAGTCTTAGAGCAAGATAGGGGGTGAGACCTCTTGCATTGCATCAAGGAAAAATATCCTTAATTAAAAGTAACGGCAGTTGTCAACAAAAGGTGAAGGAAAGTTTGTGCCCATCCATGATGAAAAAATGAAGCCCCAAAAGCACTAAGAAGCGCCTCACCAGAGCCACATACCAGGTTGGTCTCAAGGAAGCACAGGTCAGAGATAGGCAGCTGATCAAGCAGATGAAGAAACACATGGAATTTGGAGGAATTCGCCAAGAGTAGTGATTCTGTGCCTACCACACCCCGTGGCAGAGAGAACTGGGAAATGTGAACTGATGTGGCAAGCTTGGAGTTGACAAAGATTGGGCTTATAGTCTGGGCTGACCTCCAGAAAGATTTAATTTCTACCCCAGTATCCCTAGAAACAAGTTGACTATAGGCATGCATTATTCTAGATCCAGATTGAGTTCTGGATCTTTCTTGGAATGTGAACAGTTCTTGACTTCCTGGAATGTGGACAAATCTTGTTCACCTCATGCTTTAATTAGACAAGACTATTTGTTTTTGGAAATCCTTTTCGCCTACTTCTGTCTCTACCTCAAATCCCATTCTCCTTTCCTCACCCCCGACTTCAGCTCTATGTCTGATTTACAGTGCAGCCCAAATTACTTCTTGGGATGAACTCTGAGATGTGTCACCCAGGTCCTCCATCAAGGAAATACTCATTGGCTCAGCTTGTGGGAGTGCTGTCATACTATCCTTCAGCTGGCAACACCTTTAGGTCTTGCTTTGCATGAAGAAAACCTCTTTGCCTGAGTTCATGCTCCTTCCTGTAGTGTCCTCTATCCAACGACTGATCAATGCCAGAATACTAAGGCCTGACCATCTTTGCTCAAATCGGGACAACTATGAGGGTTCCCATATTCTCCAGTCCTCCCTGTGGAGTTGGCCACAGCTGCTCTTGGGCCTGCGTTGCAGTTGATCTCTCTTTTAACTACCTTCCACAGGTATTGATCCCACATTCACTTTTTAACAAACATACTAACTAGAAAGCTCCATCTCAGGGTCCACTTCTCCAGGAACAGAATCTGTGACACTTCAGGCCCAGCAGAACAGAGATGAAGTGACAAAATTGGGGAGGACAGTGTGACACACAAATCCATCAAAATATTTAAAAAGCTTTGTATCCCACTACAAATCCAATAAGTTCAAGATCTCCTGTGCTTATCTGGATTTAGTCAGGAAGACAGAGGCACTACATTTATTATAAGAATAAGGAATTTAACAGAGAAATCAGGACTTATGTGAATGTGGGAGGAATTAGGGAGTGAAGATATTGAAGGGGCTGGAGCCAGAGGATATAAGGTTTAAAGATTTCACCAGAAGCATTGAAGTGGGCAGAGAAGCAGGATGTGAGGAAATCCAAGAAGCCACCATTCCAGCCACCAAAGAGGTCCGGTGAAGGTGCTGAATGATCCAAACCCACTGCATTTCACAAAGCTTCTGTATCTGAGCTCTACAACATCCCAAGATTTATAGCTTATATTTTATTCCTACCTTCCAAATCTCACAGGAATATCTCTCATTGACAAACTCTAACCCAGAATCACATAGGAAAGAAGATTCTGGGAAATATAATTCCTAGCCTTATATAGGAGTAGTGGTGGGGCCAGTTGGCCCAGACAATCCAGAAAACTCTCCAACCAAATAATTAGGCTCATCTTCCCAAAGCCATAAGTCTGTCCAGTTTATCTCTCCCCACTTCAGATGGCTTCAATGCCCTCCTGTTCTCTATGTAACTCATTGTTTCTAAGTAGAGACTCTGGGAAAAATAGTCATGTCTGTCCTCTCCATGTACAATAGATGTGGCTCAACCCATTGTGATCAATGTTGATGGAAAGGAGACAAATCCAGCAAGGGGACTTAAGAGTGGAAGAATTGAGAGGAATTGGGATTGATATGTGATAGATGGTCAGTTTTCCTTCCTTCAGTCTTAATTACTCAGAATAATGGGCATCTATTAACCCAGGCACAGCCTTCAAAGATCACAGCCATGATGCAAAATTTATTCTCTGGTATCAGAGTCAGAAAGCAAAGTAGCTCCAATGAAAATTGCCTGCAATCCAATCCACTTAAACCTTCATCTACTTGTATCTTTACCTATATAGAAGATGACAAACCCCCAGGCTTCTTTTGCATCATTCCTTTCTCGGAGGCCTTGCAGACTGGTAACATGGAGACGAAAAAATACAATTTGCTAAATTATAGCCTTAATAACTCGGTTTGTCCATTCTGGCAAGGGACAGATTAGCAGATGGTCCACTAAGTGGTTTTTAACATCATATATTAATGGTTCCATGAGAACATCCTTTCTTAAAGTTCCTCTTCTGGAAAACAGAAGTGTCAGTTCTCCCTGGGACATTGAGTAAAGATAAAATAAGGGGTGGTAGCAGCTTCCTTTGGATTCTTGCTTTCTAAACCTCAAGTCACATATTTAGGTTTCTTGTATTTTAACTCTTGAATGTGCCTCAGGACCTTGATACTCCAAGTGTGTTCCTTAAGTAGCAATATCAGTTTCACCTGGAAGAATGCAGAAATACAGTCTCAGGTCCCACCACAGAACTATTAGATCAGAGTCTGCATTTTAGCATGATGACCAAGGGATCTGTACACCCTAAGAAGTTAAATTGACTCTGACCAGTGAAGATATTAGGTTTCCATATACTCATGGGCTTCCTAACAGATATTATTTATGCCACATGGTCTCCTTGCTCTGTCAGGAGTTTTTACTCTATGGGAGAACAGGTAAATTATTTGCCTTAAAACTTAAACTTAAATGGAAATACATACATAACAGAAATGCATACATATTTTCAAGGAAAGACATTACAAGAATATTCATGGCAGTAATATTCATGTTATTAAAAAATTGAAAAACCATATCAATCACAAGTACCTGTCAATGGAAGAATACACGAATCAACTGCACTATATTCATACATACATACATATGCACACAAACACACAAATTTAGCCTTGATACAACAATATGGATGAAATTGATTAATATGATTTTGAATGAAATAACAGAATAATGGAGATGTGAGAGTATATAGTATGAATCCCATTTTTATAAAGTTAAAAAATAGACAAAATTAAGCTATGTTATGTAAGTCAAAATTCTGGTTAGCCCTTGCAGGTGTATCCTGAAATGGGAAATAGGATGGAGGAATTCAAAGTGGTCATAGTTTTTTGTTTCTGGATTCTGGTTCCACAGATACATTCAGTACGTAAAATTTTATTAAAATATGTGTATTTATGATTTGTGAGTATTTATATGTGTAGTGAATTTTAATAAAATACTTGAATATTAAAATATTTAATCATCTTAAGCACTCTCATGATCCCATGACCCCAAATAAAGGGGCCTGGTTTCATAACTGAGGGAAATGTGGCAATTTCCATACTCAAAATGCCTTCACTGAACTTTGGCCCATCCATTTTACTCTTCCTGCTGCAGGTTGAGTGAGTGCCATTTGATTTTGCAGTAGTGGTCTATGAGTGATCCCTAGATGGTTCAAATGATCCAGAGGCCTGGAGGAAAATTCCATGTCTAGATTTAGACAATAATGATTATAGCATTTGTTGATAGTACTGTGCCAGTACCATTTTTATTCACACCTGCTTCTAGTAGGCATGCTTTCCCTCTCAACCACCAGCACCTGTGTGTCCTTGTTGGCCAACTGCTCTTGTCTGTCAAAATCTGTCTTGCTTGTATACGTGGAAAGCCAGAAGTGCCTAAGAATGTATGCCACCCATCCACCTATGCCTGACTTGTGAAAAGGACAAATTTTCCATCTCTCTTTGCCACTGATTGGATAACTCTGAAGTGTCCTATACTGTTTCCAGAACTTTCCCTTGGTACATTACTTAGTATCATATGCTTATTTGATCTCCTTCCCTTCCTTGTCCTGCTTTCTCAGTGGCTTTTCCTAGAACCAGTTTCTACTCAATCACTTGCACACAAATCTTTATCTGAGACTTTGCTTCTGAAAACTTCAACCTAAGATAGTAACTTTCTTGGCCTCCCCTGTTGTATATTATGGTTTGTATTTTTTTTTTTTTTGCGGTACCGGGGATTGAACGCAGGGGCGTTCTACCTCCGCGCTACGCCCCCGGCCCTATTTTTTTATACTTTATTTTGAAACCGGGTCTCACGAAGTTGCAGAGGGCCTCACTAAGGAGAGAGAGAGAGAGAGAGAGAGAGAGAGAGAGAGAGACAGGGAGAGAGAGAGAGAGAGAGAGAGAGAGAGAGCTGAGGTTGGCTGCGAACCCAGATCCTCCGGTCTCCGCCTCCCAAAGTACTGGGATTACAAGCGTGCGCCACCATGCCCGGCGGTTTGTAATTTGAGATGGAATTTATTACTTCTTTGTATTCATTTAATAACTTTTGAATAACCTCTATGTGCCAGAAACTGAGCTAGGGGTGGAAATATAGTGATCAGGAGAGCTATGGTCCCTGTCCTCAAGGAGCTTTGCCTGAGCAGAGAAATCAACTCTAAAGTCTGATGACAGCTATAACCAATTACATGATATTATTACACATAAGATAAATTCAAATACATTTCGCAAGAGAGGCTCAGATCTTCTTCCTATTAAGACTCACGAATAATGGCTTCTCATGGGCCTCAAGCAGGAGACAACATATTGATACATGCAATTTTTAAAATAATTTTGATACATTGTAACTATACATCATGGTGAGATTCAAAATGGTAACAAACATACATACACAAAGCACTTGGTATATTTCCCTCTGTATCCCACTCCACTCCCCACTCCTCTTTCCTCATACACGTTTGTGAAATTGGTAGTGATGCTTTCATATATGAACATCATTCAAACTGTTTCCTTCCTCAATCCTCCTTTTTCTTCTTCCCACCTTCCTCCCCCAATCCCCTTTCACTATCCCATTGGTCTTTCTCCTCATTTACCCTTTTGTTTTCTATTTTTCTCAAGCTTCCACATATGAGAAAAAACATATGACCTTTGGCTTTCTGAGACTGGCTCATCTTACTTAGCATACTATTCTCTAGTCCCACCCATTTTCCTGCAAATGGCATAATTTTGTTCTTCTTTATGGCTGAGTAAAATTCCATTGTGTATATATACCACAGTTTCTTCATCCATTAATCGACACATGCAATTTTTAAAAGTCCATATTTTAGTCATTAACTAAAAAGTTTCTTGAGTACCTACCTTCAGGCCCTGTGGAAGTAAAATAAATAAGACATAATCCAGGAGATAACTCACTAAGAGAGGAAAGTCAGATCTGTAAGAAATCAGTAAAAATCAACCTGGTAAGGGCAGTTGTCAAAACCTGTCCAGTGTATTTTAGGAATCTAGGAGAAGTGGTTACTACTCTGAGAATGTCAGGAGAAGGTAGTAATGCTTGGGAAAGTCTGTACGAATTTACCAGGCAAGGGCACTGTAGACAGAAAGGAAAAGGAAAGGCCAAATGAAGTAAATTTCCCTGCAATCCAAGCATGGTAAAGAGTGGGAAAAATTAGGGTGGAGATCTAGACAAAGGTAATCTAAGACTAGCCTCTCTGCCCACAGAGTAGATGACTAAATTTAAGAGAGACCAGTCAGGAGACTAGAAATGATCTAGATTTCAGGTCATAAAGGCCTGTTTCAGAAATGAGGAGAAAAGGATAAATTTGAGAAATTTAGTGAGTTGTTATATCTGAAAAGTAGTCTGATTTACTTCTAAATATGTGATATTCAGAAACTATTAGCAGCCACAATGCACCACAAACATTGGCCCTAGGTAGATCTCATCTTGAATGACACAAGGCCTACATGGAATTTTTTCAAGATTTGGAAAGAGTGCTATACTTGTATTGGCAGATGATCCTGGAAGGACATCTCAAGGCAGGTTGTAGAGAATAAGATAATCCAGGGTCACCTTTGCAAGCAGGCCTAGAGTAAGCCACAGCAAAGAATAAATAGGGTCAAAGCAGCTAAAATAATATGAAATGAACAAGTGTCAAGAAGATCAGAAAATGATGTGTTAAAATAAAATATTAGTTTTCCCAAGATTACTGCTAATTCATTTGCACTCTGAATGACCTTATTTAAAATGAAGATTTTTAAAGCTGCCAGATTGCCCTCCAACTAGCAGGCATCATGAAGAGACTTCATTTCCTATCTCTTAGTCCTTAGCAGGTGGGTACTGAGCAATATTCTTCAGGAGATTTGCAAATTGATTTTTCCCCACCTATTAGTCATCAGTGTTAGTACTTTCCCATAGCATCTTAATGCCATACTAAATTTGACAGGACCAAGGCAGATGGAGCAGCAACTCTCAATCTTCAGTGCACAATAGAATCACCTGAGAGCTACCAAAAAAACCTGATGCCTGTAGCACAACCCCAGGGGTTCAGATTGAATTGATCTGGGGCTTTGAACATCAGGAGTTTTAAAAACTCCTGGGTAATTCTGTTGAACAGCTAAGGTTGAAAATCACTCTGTGGAACACAGCCCCAAAATGGTCCTGGGGTGGAAAAGAGAAGTAAGTACCCTCTTTTCCATTCCCCAAAAGTCCTGTAGAGCCTAAGTGGAGGTTGGTACACACCTTTTTGCATAGGCAAGTAGCAAAAAAGACTGGGAGTATCTCTGAATTACTTCAATTTATCCAGATGACCTTCTTCACAGCTCCTTGTGCCCTACATGTAAATTAAAGAGACAGACACACAGCATGCGTAATTTTCTCCAACTAGGAAGTGAAATGGACACATTTCCAAACACCAGAAGGGATCGCAGTGCTCTTCTCACTGCACATTGCAAGTCTAATAAAGTGAGCTGCTTTATCTTGAAGAAATTACCTCATTGGCTTTTGGAAGGAAAAAAAACCTTGAAGACAAAATATAATGACAGCATACAGAAATGTAAAGTACTGAAAATAAATAAGGAAATATGTGAACACATTATGGCAGAATGAGAATGTTGGAGCTAAATATAGCCTTAGCATCAGCGAGGATGGCAAAATTGAGAGACGATGCCTGTGATTGCACAGTATTAATGAGAATGCTCTTCAGATGATTGAATATTCACATTTCCATGAGAAGGATCTGCCATGGGGGATGAAATAGCCTAGGAATTTGAAGTCTAGAGTGACTCTCAACCAAAGCCAAATAGAAAGAAGTATAAGGGCTAAAAGGTATGGAGTTCTATGTGTGCAAAGTACACTGTGCAAAATATTTTATTCCCACAACCAAACTAAGAGGTAGGTATTACAAATCCAGTTTTGCAGATGAGTAAACTAAGATCCCATGAGTTTAAGTAAAGGAAACAAAACATTTGTCTTTTTGATAGTGAGACACGGTATAGTGTGGTGGTTAAAAGCAGAGGTTTGGGAGCTCAAATGCCCAAGTTCATAGTGCAGTTTCCCAGCTATTTGCTTTTTCTTTCCCTACATTGGTTCACTCATCTATAAAATAGAGATAATAATAATTTCTCCCTCATGGGGTTTTGCAAGAATTAAATTAATTAATATGTGTAAAGCACTTGAATGGCTAAGACCGCTAAGGCTTAAAAGGGTGAGCAGCATATTACAAGTATTAGCTGTAATTATTATGGTCTGTTGTCCTGAAGATAACAGGAAAAGGGATTTCTCCAAGAGGAAGGCACAACTATGATAAGAAAAATAACAAAGAGTGACCCAGAAACTGAGGAAATGCTAGAAGATTGAAATGAGCTAGAACAACACTAATGAGGAAAAACAAGCAGGAGTAGCCATAGCCCAAAACACCAGTGGTAGGAACAGTTATTTGCAAGGGGGGGACCAGAAGAACTCA
>PVJS01065053.1:0-10081 GCA_004027185.1 Glis glis | reverse complement strand
CTCAGCAACCTAGAAAGACCCTGTTTCAAAATAAAAATAAAATAGGGCTGGGGGTATAGCTCAGAGGTAGAATGCCCCTGGGTTCAATCCCCAGTAACTAACACACACACACACACACACACACACACACACACTAAATAAATACATTGTAAAAACAGAAAATAATAAGAAAGAAAGAAAGAAAGAAAAGGGCTAGGATTTCAGCTCAGTTGTAGAGCACTTGCCTACCACTCCATTGCCTACCAGTTCCATTCTCGGTACTGCAAAGAAATTAGTCATGATATTACGAAATTATACTTAATAGTTTAAAAAGATATATCAAAAGCCTATAGACATAAAACTATTTTGGCTAATTATTTAAACTCAATATCTAATAGATTTTTAAAAGGATAAGCATTAGCTGGGCATCGTGATGCACGCTTATCATCCCAGTACTTGGGAGGCTGAGATAGGAGGATCACAGGTTCGCGGCCAGCCTCAGCATTTTAGCAAGGCCCTCTGCAATTTAGCAAGACCTTGTCTCAAAATTAAGAAGGGCTGGGATGTACCTCATAGGTAGAATACCCCTCATAGGTAGAATACCCCATATGTGTGTATATATACATACATACATACATGAAGTGGAAAATTTCAGTTTTCAGTTGCATTTCATTCAGAACAGAACATATCTAGCACCCAAAAAACTAATATCAACCGGGTGTGGTGGCACATGCCTGTAATCCCAGTACTTGGGAGGCTGAGACAGGAGGATCATGGGTTTGAGGACAGCCTCAGCAAGTAGTGAGACTCTCATCAAACTAGTGAGACCCTGTTTCCAAATAAAAATAAAATTGGGCTGGGGGTTATTTTGGAGGTAGACTACCCTACCCCTGGGTTCTATCCCCAATACCAAAAAAAGGGAATATAGAGCAAGTGAATAATATAATCCTCAAGCTCCATTTGATGGATAGATAGAACTTTATTTCCTTCAAACAGGATGCACACATTTTTATATGTTTATAAGCCACTAAAAATTGGTTATATATGTGGCCCAAAGAAAACCTTAAGTTAAATAAAATGCTGTATATTCTGTATTACTCAGTAAAATTGGAAATAATGAAATAAACAACTGAAAGACTCTTAACTAATTGGAGAACAGAAATCACAGTTGTAGATAAATTTTGAATTAAGGAACAAATCAAAAATCAAATTATGGACTTGAAAACGATGACAAAGCCGGGCGTGGTAGCAGATGCTTGTAATCTCAGTACTTCGGAGGCTGAGACAGGAGGATCGCAGGTTTGTGGCCAGCCTCAGCAACTTAGTGAGACCCTGTTTCAAAATAAAAAAGCTGGGCATAGTGGCACACGCTTGTAATCCCAGTACTTGGGAGACTGAGACAGGAGGATCCGGGTACGCGGCTAGCCTCAACTACTTAGTGAGGCCCTCCACAACTTAGACCCTGTTTCAAAATAAAGAATAAAAAAATAGGACCGGGGGTGTAGCCCGGAGGTAGAATGCCCCTGGGTTCAATCCTCGGTACCACCAAAAAATAAATAAATTAATTAATTAAAAAAAGATAAAATAGGGCTGAGGGTGTAGCTCAGAGGTAGAATGCCCCTGGGTTCTATTCCCAGTACCACACACACAAAAAAAGAAAACGAAAAAGAGAAGACATTACAACAAACCTATGGATCATTGCAAGAGTTGCACCTGGAAGAAAAATTATACCCTTAACTCCCTTCATGAACAATAAAAAGATTTTAGTACTTTTAAGATATTAGAAAAAAACAACAAAAAAGGAAGGTCAAATAAAAATCAAAACATAATTTAAAATGAAAGGAAGAGGGAATAGCTAAGATAACAAATTAATTTAAGTATTATGAACATAAAATATGGTAAATAAGTTACACTATTTTTGACTCTCTGAAAAATGATCAGTGAACCTGGTGACAAAAAACAGTAGGGGTTGGAGGTGTAGCTCAGTGGTAGAGCACTTGCCTAGCATGGTCAAGGTTCTGGGTTCTACCTCCAGCACTGCAGAAAATTAAAATAAAATAAAATAAATGTGAAAAATTTGAAGAATTAAAAGATTAGTTTGTTTTTTAAAAAAAGAGCTGAGAGCCGGGTGTGGTGGCACCTGCTTGTGATCCCAGTACCTGGGAGGCTGAGACAGGAGGATCGCAGGTTTGAGGACAGCCCCAGCAACTTAGTGAGGCCCTCCACAACTTAGTGAGTCTCTATTTCAAAATAAAAGAATAAAATAGGACCGGGGGTATAGCTCAGAAGTAGAATGCCCCTGGGTTCCATTCCCAGTACCCCCCCCCCACAAATTAGAAAGAGCTGGGGGTGTGCTTCAGTAGTTGAAAAGTTGGCTAGCATATGTGAGACTCTGGGTTCAGTCCCCAGCTTCCTTCTCTCTCTCTCTCTCTCTCTCTCTCTCTCTCTCTCGCCCCCGCCCCCTCTCTTTCCCTTCTTCCCTCCCTCCCTCTCTCCCTCTCAGAAATCAGTCAACAAACCATACAGTTGTATCAGTAGGTACTGAGGAAATAGTTGATAAAATTCAGCAACTACTCCTAATTAAAAATAAAAATAATGTAGGAATATAAGGAAATTACTTCATTTTAAACCATTTGTGAAACAAAAGCAAAACCCAGTAAATAGTCCAAGCTATGAGATGATAAAACTGTTTTTATGAAAATCCAGTGTAAGGCATGATGACTGTTCACACTTTTTCCCAATATTATGGCTGTTTTAGCAAAATCAATAAGATGAGAAATAGAACAGTACAAATAATGGGAAAGATAACTTTATCTCTTCCTGCTGATTATAGAATGTATTCCTGGAAAATGTGAGTCTCTAATTTCTTCTCTGATGCAGGGTGGCAAAATGGAGGCCTAAGTCTTCTTTTGTATACTGACTTTCCTAGAGCAATGATTGCCTCAAGACCAGTACACAAAACACTTCTGGAATTAAGTGATTTTTCTTAAGGTTGCAGGACACAATGTTAATATACAAAAAATTATATTTCTATAACCTACCAATGAATAATTGGCAATCACAATTTTTATAAGCATATTTATATTAGTATAAATATAACAAAATATGTGCAGAATATGTATGGTGAAAGCTAAAAAATACCAATGAAAGAAATTGGTTGGAAGACTTAATTTGTGAAGATGTTATTTCTCTTCAAATGACCTAGAGATTAAAGGCAGTGATAGCAAAATGCCACCAGGAATTTTCGTATATTTTGACATTCTGATTCTAAAATTAATAGGGAAGTGGGCTGGAGTGTAGTTCAGTTGTAGAGTATGTGCTTAGCATGCTCAAACCTCTGGGTTTAACTTCAAGCACTAATAAATAAACAAATCAGTAAATAAAATAATAGGGAAGGTCAAAAAACGAGAATACTCACGTGTGTGTGTGGTGTGTGTGTGTGGTACTGGGGATTGAACCCAAGGGCATTCTACCTCTGAGCCACACCCCTAGCTCTATTTTATTTTTATTTTGAAACAGGGTCTCGCTAGGTTGCTGAGAGTCTTACTACTTGCTGAGGCTGTCCTCGAACCTGCGATTCTCCTGTCTCAGCTGCCCAAGTACTGGAATTACAGGTGCGTGCCACCACTCCCGTCCTCACCACAGTTTTGATAAAGGAGAACAGGGTTGGATGATTGATATTAGCTGATTTCCAGACTTTACTCTGAAGGTATAATAATTAAGTTATATATGGTATTGGCAAAGAGGCACATAGATCAGTGGAATATCACAGAATCCAGAAATAGACCTAAACAAATATTATCAAGTGGTTTAAAAAATATGCAATGACATTTCAGCGTAGAACGGTCTTTTCAACAAAAGGAGCTCAAATAATTGGACATGCATATTCAAAAAATGAAACTCAACCTCAATCTCACAGGTTATACAAAAATTAACTTAAAATGGATGGTAGCCCTAAAAGAAAAACATAAAATTATAAACCTTTTAGAAGAAAACATGAGAAAGTCTTTGTGACCTTCGATTAGGCAATGTTCTTTTTTTTGTGGTACTGGGGATTGAACCCAGGGGCATCCTACCTCTGAGCTATACCCCAGCCCTATTTTATTATTTTTATTTTGAAACAAGTTTTCTCTAGGTTGATGAAAGTCTTACTAGTTGCTGAGGCTGTCCTCAAACCTGCGATCCACCTGTCTCAGCCTCCCAAGTATTGGGATTACAAGCATACGCCACCAGGCCTGGTTTAGGCAGTGTTCATATATATATATCAACGAAACCTGACCCATGAAAGAAAAAAAATAATAAAATTGACATCATCAATATTAAAATATTTAACGTTGTGAAACATTATTAGAGGATGAAAAGGCATTCCAGAGAACAGAAAATATTTTCAAATTACATATATGACAAAAGTCTTGTATGTTGAATATTTAAAGAACTCTCAATACTCAACAAAATCAAACAATCCAGTTTAAAAATAAAGATTTGAACAAGCCGGGCGTGGTGGTGCACACTTATAATCCCAGTACTTGGGAGGCTGAGACAGGGGGATCAAAGGTTCACAGCCAGCCTCAGCTACTTAGTGAGGCCCTCTGCGTCTTAGTGAGACCCTGTTTCATAATAAAGAATAAAAAAATAGGACTGGGGATATAGCTCGGAAGTAGAATGCCCCTGGGTTCAATCCCCAGTACCACAAAAAAACATAAGATTTGAACAGACATTTTACCAAAGAAGATATGATTCAACATTAATTGTTAATGAAAATTGAAACTTTAGTCTGATGCCTCCAATACACCTATTAGAATAGTTGTAAAAACAAAAATCCCTTTCCCAATTGCTGGTGAAGACGATATATGTGGAGAAACTCTCATATATTGCTGGTGGGAGTACAAGTAGTAGAAGCACTCTAGCTAGCATTTTGTCAGTTTCTTGTAAAGTTAAACATAATTACCTGGGCTGTGGATATAGCTCAATGGTAGAGTGTTTTGCCTAGCATTCGATCCCCAGCACCATAAAAGACCAAACAGCGAAAACACATACTTACCATATGACCCATCAATCCTGTTTGAGGTATTTACCCAAGCAAATCAATGTTCACATGGAAACTTTTACATGATTATTTACAGCAGCTTTGTGACTGCCCAGAACTGGAAAACCACCCAGATGCCCTTCATCTGGAGCATGGATAAACAGACTGTGGTTCATTCACAGAAGATTCCAACTATTCAACAATTATAAGCAACAAGCTACTGACACGTGCAACAGTATGGATCAATTAAAATACTTTATGCTAAGTGAAAGATGTCAGACTCAAAGACAAGATATACTGTTTGTTTACATTTATAAGATTTTCTGGAAAAGGCAAAATTAGAGGGATGACAGATTAGTGGTTTCCAGAGTACAAGGGTGAAGAGAGGGTCTGACTATTAAAGAGCAGCACAGGGTAGTTTTTTGGAAGTGATGGAACTATTTTATATTTTTATTGTGGCAGTGGTTACATGACTGTTTTTGCTGAAACTCATGGAACTGTTTACCAAAAGAGTCAATTTTACTAAATGTAAATTTAAAATAGAATTAAATATATGGTTCATGAAGAAAGAAGCTGAGAGAATATCACCCTCCCCTCCTACCCCAAAAGCCTTACCGAAGGTCTGGTCAAATGGAAAGATATATTCTATGTTCATACATAGCTTTTATTTATATTTTATTGTTTTTAGGCAGGGTCTTGCAGCATTGCCCAGGTTGGCCTTCAGTTTCTAGACTTAAGCAATCCTCCTACCTCCCAAGTAGCTGGGTCTACATGTGTGTACCACCACACCCAGCTCATTTAGATGGCTTTTAGATGTCAGTTTTATTCACATTAATATACACATTTAATATAATTCTAATGAGGATCCCAACAGATTCTTTTAAATTTTTAATTGGAAAAGCAATGTTAATGTTTGTATGGAATGCAAACAGATGAGAATAGCAAAGAAAAGAATAGGAAAGTGATATACCTTATATTATTAAACATACTGGAATTCACTTGTATTCAGTGTGATAACTGGCAAAGGAAAAGATCGGTAGAAGAAAGCAGAACCCAGTATAGATGGAAATGATTTGAAGAAATGTGTTCTTCAAATCAGTTTAAGTGATGCTTGCATAACTAATTAACCGTGTAGAACAAAATATTACAGATACGAGTTTCAGATGGATTAAAAAGTTAAATACAAAAAATGAAGTCTTAGGAGACTAAAATTTATTCTGGACAAGTTACTTAACCATTTTAGTCTCAGTTTCGTTACTTGGAAAATGGGAATGATAATATCTATCTCAAAGGGTTGTTATGGGGACTATGTAGAGAAAGAAACTTAAAAGTTATACCCACATACACACATAAACACAGAATAGTGCTTGGCATATAATAAACTTTATTATTGAAATTTTGGTTGTTTGTAATTTTTCACAGTTACAAATTGTGTTGTACTGAGTATCCTTTTATGTATTTTCTTATATACATCAAGCAATTATGTGAATAAAGTAACCAACAATGCAATTTTATGGTTTCTGGTATGGTACACATCATTTATTATATGCATAATATAGTGGTATTATAAAGTCTTTTTAAAATTGATGCATCCCAATTACACAGAATGGTGGGTTTCAATGTGGCATATTTGCACATATATAAAAACACAATTTGATCAATTTCACTGCCAGTAACCCCAACCTTCTTCTCCTCCCTCCCCTTGATCCTCTCCCTGTACCCTAATGGTCACCCTTCTACTTTTATGGTGCCCCCCCTTTTCACTTTGTTTTCTCTCTAGCTTCCACATATGAGAGAAAACATGATACTTGTCTGAGTCTGACTTATGTCACTCGAAATTATGGCCTCCAGTTCCATTCATTTTTCTTCAAATGGCATAATTTCATTCTTTATGGCTGAATAAAACTCCAGTGTGCATATATACCACATTTTCTTCATCCATTTATTTGTTGACAGAAACCTGTGCTGATTCCATACCTTGGCTATTGTGAATTGTGCTGCAGTAAACATGGGTATGCATGTATCACTGAAGTGTGCTGACTTTAATTCTTTTAGATAACTACTATGTGGTATAGCTGGGTCATCAGGTAGTTCTATTTTTAGGGGTGTGTGTGTGTGTGTGTGTTATTGGGGATTAAGTCCAGGGGCATTCTACTTCTGAGATCCACCCCAGCCCTATTTTATTTTTTATTTTGAAACAGGGTCTCACTTAGTTGCTGAAGGTCTTGCTAAGTTGCTGAGGCTGGCCCCAAACCTGCAATCCTCCTATCTCTGCCTCCCAAGTACTGGAATTACAAGTGTGCATCATCACATTTGGCTTATTTTTAGCTTGAACTCAGGGGTATTCTACGTCCGAGCCATACCCCCGAGCCCAATTTTTTAAATTTTTTGTTTTGAAACAGGGTCTCACTAGGTTGCTGAGAGACTTCACTACTTGCTGCAGCTGTCCTCAAACCTGCATTCTTCCTGTCTCAGCCTCTCAAGTACTGGGATTTCAGGTGTGTGCTACCAAGTCCAGCTTATTTTTAGCCTTTTGAGGAACCTCCATACTGCTTTCTATAGTGGCTGTACTAATTTACATTCCCATCATCACTGTATAAGACTTTCCCACACATACACCCCTGCTTCCTTGTATGCATTTATTGTTATTTGTATTCTTTGTGCGTGTGTGTGTGTGTGTGTGTGTGTGTGTATGTGCTGGGGATTGAACCCAGGGGCATTCTACCTCAGCTACCTGTCCAGCCCTTTTTATTTATTTTGAAACAGGGTCTCACTAAGTTGCTTAGGCTGACCTTAAACCTGTGATCCTCCTGTCTCAGCCTCCCAAGTACTGGGCTTACGGATATATGCTACCACACCCAGCTGTTATTTGTATTCTTGATCCTTGCCATGCTAACGAGTAAGGTGGAATCTTAGTGTAGTTTTGTTTGTTTGTTTGTTTTTTGTACTAGGAATTGAACCTAGGGGAATTCTACCTCTGAGCTATACCCCCAGCCTGATTTTTTAATTCTTTTATTTTGAAACAGGGTTTCACTAAGTTGCAGAGGGCCTCATTAAGTTGCTGAGGCTGTCCTCAAACCTGTGATCCTCCTGTCTCAGCCTCCCAAGTACTGGGATTACAAGTGTGTGCCACCACGCCCGGCTCTTAGTTTAGTTTTGATTTACCTTTCCCTGATGTCTAAATATGTTTTTTTTGTGTGTGTGTGTGGTACTGGGGATTGAACCCAGGGCCATTCTATCTCCGAGCTACACCCTCAGCCCTATTTTTTATTTTGAACAGTGTCTCACTAAGTTGCTGAGGTTGGCCTTGATCTGCTGTGGTCCTTCTGTCTCAGTCTCCCAAGTACTGAAATTACAGGCATGCGCCACTATGCCCAGTTATGCTGGACTTTTTTTTTCATATAGTTCTTGGCTATTTGTTTCATTTATTAATTTATTGGCGTATTGTAAGTTTTACATCATATTGGTGTATGAGTGTCAGACAGATGCATGTACATAGTTCTTGGTGCCCTCCCCATTGGGCCCCCCCCACGCATGTCTTTGATATTGGAATTGGTAGTTTTGTATACATTCATAACATTTTTTCTACTATTACATTCTTTATGCCTTCATCTCCTGTCCCTGATCCCCCTCAGTCACTCCCCTGGAGTCTCTGCTCTTCTATCTGATGTTGCCCTTATTTCGAATATCTTTCTAGCTTTCATGTATAAGAGAAAACATACATCTACTCATTTTTTGAAACTGTTTGTAATTCTTCTTTTGAAAAGTATCTGTTTAGCCAGGCATGGTGGCGCACACTTGTAATCCCAGTACTTGGGAGGCTGAGACAGGAGGATCCCAGGTTTGAGGACAGCCTCGGAAAGTAGTGAGATTCTCATGAACCTAGTGAGACCTTGTTTCAAAAATAAAAAATAAAATAGGGCTGGGGGTGTAGCTCAGAGGTAGAATGCCACTGAGTTCAATCCCCAGTACCAAAAACAGAATCTTTTCAGTTCACTTGCCCATTTGTTTGTTGTTATTTGCTTTTTTCATATTGAATTTTTTGAGTTCTTTATATATTCTGAAAATTAATTTTCTATTAGAAGAATAACTGGCAAAACTTTTCTCTCATTCTAATGGTTGTTTCTTCACTCTCTTTGTTGTTTCCTTTGCTGTATAGAAGCTTTTTCATGCCATCCCATTCATTGATTCTTTCCTTTATTTTCTGTTCTATAGGGCCCCCCATCAGAAAGTCTTCCTAATACTTAGGTCTTTGATCTGCTTTGAGTTGATTTTTGTACAGGGTGAAACATAGGGATCTAGATTCATTCTTCAGTTTTCCCAGCACTACTTTTTATTCCGTCTTTCTTTTCTTCAATGTATGTTTTTGGCACCTTTGCCAAAAATCAGATGATTGAAGCTATGTGGATTTGTTCCCGTGTCTCTTTTATGTTTATCTATGGGTCTGTTTTTATGAAACTGGTACCATGTTGTTTTTGTTACTATGGCTCTGAATTGTAGTTTGACATCGGGTGTTGTGATCCCTTCGTCATTGCTCCTTTTGCTCAGAATTGCTTTGGCTATTCTGGGTCTTTTGTTCTTCCATATGAATTTTAGGATTGCTTTTTCTAGTTTTGTGAAGAATGTCCTTGGTGTTTTTATGGAGATATTATTGAGTCTGTACATCATTTTTGGTAATAAGGCTGTTTTAACAATATTAATTCTGTATACTCATGAACACGGGAGGTCTTTCCCTCTTATAATATGTTCAGTTACATTCTTCAGTGTTCTATAATTTTCATTGTAGAGGTCTTTTCTTTTCCTCAGTTAGGTTTATTCCTACATATTTTTTGAAGCTATTGTGATGGAAATGTTTTCTGGATTTCCTTTTCAGTGGTTTCATTATTGGTATATAGAAAAGCTATTGATTTTTGTATGTTGATTTTTTGTCGTTGTTGTTTGTATGTTTTTTGTGGTACTGGGAATTGAGCCCAGGGATGTTCTACCTCTGAGCTAAATCCCCAGACCCATTTTATTTAATTAATTTATTTATTTTATGGTACTGGGGATTTAACCCAGGGGCATTCTACCTCCAAG
>PVJS01065052.1:0-10081 GCA_004027185.1 Glis glis | reverse complement strand
CCGGTCTCCGCCTCCCAAAGTACTGGGATTACAAGCGTGCGCCACCACGCCCGGCATTATTCTTTATTTTGTTTTTTTTTTTATATTCTTTATTTTGGAACGCGGTCTCACTAAGTTGCGGAGGGCCTCACTAAGTAGCTGAGGCTGGCCGCGAACCCGGATCCTCCGGTCTCAGCCTCCCAAGTACTGGCATTTACAAGCGTGCGCCACCACGCCCGGCTCTAAGTGGCAAAGTTTGAAACTGTCAGTTTTCTTTTGACTTGGAAGGTCAAAAGATGTTTACTGGCTTTCATTAGATAGGCAAAAACTCAGGCATTCTTGTTTTACCATAGATGGAAACGCAATGGCGTATCTCGTCATCTCAAACCAGTCTTCATGGTAATGGCATGGCCTCCGTGTACTAGGAAACACCTCACCCTGTCACCAATGTTGGGAATGGTAGTGAGGTGTTCTAGCATACTGACCATTCTCTAGTGGGAGCTTATTCCTATTAGCCTATGCATTTCCAAACATTTTCCTGCCTTAAGGTGTGTGTGGGTGGGGGGCGGGGAGAAATGTCACAGAACTCCCACATTTCCCCCCAAAGAAGTATATACTTTTTCACCCTGTTGAACGTCTTTAGCTTATATATTCTATAAGTGGGAGAGCACAAATGCTGTTAAAATGTATTTTATAACCTCCTTGCATGTCCTACATGGTGGTCTAGCACCTCACTAGAGAGCAGGGATAGGTCTTCCGGCCAAATGTGGCTTTCAGATTATTTTTGAATGATTCATGCTTTAAGAATGATTTTCACATTCTTGTTTAATGGTTGAAAAATATCGAAAGAAGAAAAATATTTTGTGACATGTAAAAATGATATGAAACCCAAATTTTATTGTTTATAAGTAAAGTTTTATGAGAACACAGGTAAGCCCATCCTTTGCTTTCTATCTACGGCTGCTTTTCATATACAATGACAGACTTGAGTGATTGAAACCGTATGAACTGCAAAGCCTAAAATATTTACTATCTGGTCCTTTAAAAATATAGTTGCTGATCTCTGCTGTAGAATGCGACGTGCTTGGCCTCTGTGGTATTATTCTTGGCTATTGGGGTCTCAATTAAAATTGAGATAGTAAAAATGCCATTTTAAACATCCTGTTACTCTACATGTGAAAACTGTCAAGTTATTATGGCTCTCTTAATTTTATGATTCTTGAATAAGTGTGGGATTTTTGATACGTATTATAAACTTACTTGATAGTTTTAAAACCACGAACACTGCTTTCTCATCTAGGCACTAGGCTCTCTCATCGGGGATTTTTGGGGCTGGGAATGAAGTATCATAGACCTACATAAGCATTCACAGTTCACATCTGTGATGATCTGAGGCTCAGGATTAAGGCATATGGTACTATGAGACTCAAAATATTGGTGGTCTATGGGCAACCTGATAGGATGAAACCCATAGTTCTTCTTGCTTGGTTTTGTTTTCATTTCAAAGTTACAAAGAGTAGAAAATTTATGACTGTATTGTTTCAGCACTTAGAATTGAGTCTGGGGGCTATTTTAAATACATTAAAAATCATCAAATGACAACAGATAAGAAGACATATTAATTTGAAGAGTCACGAGTGAGACGTGGGTAGAAATGACTAATAGTCTTACCTCCTTGGCATACCACAAAACAATTTGCACAATGGTTTTCTTTTTTTTTTTTTTGTGGACTGGGGATTGAACCCAGGGGCGTTCTACCTCCGCGCTATACCTCCGACCCTATTTTTTATACTTTATTTTGAAACTGGGTCTCACGAAGTTGCGGAAGCCTCACTAAGTAGAGAGAGAGAGAGAGAGAGAGACAGACAGACAGACAGGGAGAGACAGAGAGAGAGCTGAGGCTGGCCGCGAACCCGTATCCTCCGGTCTCCGCCTCCCAAAGTACTGGGATTACAAGCGTGCGCCACCATGCCCGGCTCTGCACAATGGTTTTCAGAATTTGAAGTTTGGCATAACTGGCTGTTAGCCATAATATGAAAACTCTTTATGATTTGGGTAAAATAAATTTGATCAAATCCACACTGGGCTACTTGATGCAGAGTTTCAGAGCATATCCTATGTATCCCTGGTGCACTTGCTTAGAATGTTTGCTTGGATCAGACTCATTAGCTGCACCCACCCACACCCCCGATTTTCTTGGTGGAATCCTTTATCTGGCCTTCAAGACCAACTCCAATTTTACTTCTGCTGTGGCATTATTTCACTTTCTCTTTTTATTCAATAGTACCTTGATACTGCCTCTATTGTATAAAAGTCACATTTTTTTGTGTTCTTTTTTTCTTTTATAGGTGCATTACAGTCTCACATCACAATATAGTTTATAGTGATAGTGACAAACATACATACATGCATTTGGTGAGCCTTTCCCTGGCTCCCTCCCCACACCCCCCACTCCCCATACAAGATACTGAGATTGGCACCAGTATTCTCACATAGGTACGTAATGTAAGTGGAAGTGTTTCCTTCATTAATTCTTCCCTTCCCCTTTACTCTTCCCAAGACCACCTCCCTCGCTCTACTTGAGTTTTTCCTGATTATCTAAAGTCTCTCTTGTATCCTGATTACTCTAGCTTCCACATATGGGAAAAAAACATGTGACCCTTCATTTTCTATGACTGACTAATCTTACTTAACATAATATTCTCCAGGTCCATCCATTTTCCTGTAAATGACATAATTTTGTTCTTTCTTTATACTGAGTAGAATTCCATTGTGTAAATATCCCATAATTTTGCAATCCATTCATCTGTTGATGAACACCTGGGTTGGTTACATAATTTGGCTATTATGAATTGTGCTGATATAAACATGGATATGTGTGTATTACTATAATATTCTGACTTTAGTCCCTTCGGAAAGATACCCAGGGTATAACTGGACCAAAAGTCACATTTTGATTTGCCACATAATCATTTGTATTTATATCTCTCTACCTTACTTTTAAGGACAGGAAGGATATCTTGAGTGTTTCATATCTAGTACAATTTTGGCACTTATCAGGTGTCATGGAAACTAGGCATTGTAAAAAGGCAGAGTTTTAAGCTTCACAAACTTAGTTAAGTTTTATAAATCTTAAGCGTAAGTCAGAAAAGTGACTGCCCATGTATCTTTTTCTATGTAAAGTTATGATGCTCTGTCTTCATTTATTTCCAGAAAAATCAACTTGGAAATGTGCAACTAGCCCTTAAACTATATAGTTCTGTGAAATGGAAGCTTTACTCCTCTGAGCATTTTCTCAGTGTTTATTTATTTATTTATTATTTTGGAAGATATAATCGAGGGGGCAATCTTGAATATCAAAGAGTTTTTGACTTAGCAGAGTATTCGTATGCATCTATATAAGGTGAGCTTGTTCAGAGAGTCCAGAAAGTCATTTATATAGATCAACATACTGCCTGCAATGAGATCACATGGTATCTATGAACAATAATGTGACCAAGTACTTTCAGTGGACTTTGAGTTGTTGATGAGGTTGGCCAATTAAGCATTGCTGGAGTCTTCAGACATTGTGAAATTTCCTTTATAGAGTTCTTTCAAGTTTTAGATATGTATAATTCTTATTAGGATGGGTTCAGGACCACAGTGTTGAGGAAAAGAAGTAAAAATTGGATGTGTAGACAGTAATTGAGCCCCATTTAGAAAATGATTGAAATGCTGAGTAAATTTTATTTGTAATCTTTATTCAAAAAGTAACTATTAAAATGGTACCATCTTGTTGTACAAAGATACTGGATCTATAATTAAGAAAAAATTTTGAAGAAACCATCATGATATTTTTGGACTGGGCACTTAAATACTTTATCAACGCTGGGCATGGTGGCGCATGCTTGTAATCCCAGTACTTGGGAGGCTGAGACTGGAGGATCCGGGTTCGCGGCCAGCCTCAGCTACTTAGTGAGTCCCTCCGCAACTTCGTGAGACCCAGTTGCAAAACAAAGGATAAAAAGTAGGGCAGGGGGTGTAGCTTCGATGTAGAATGCCCCTGGGGTCAATTCCCAGCACCCCAAGAAAAGTAAATAAATAAAAAAATACTTTATCAACTAGTTTAATGCTAATTTAATAATTATAATGACAACATAAAAGAGGAATAACAGGATTGTGGAAGTTCTAAATGTATGTTTCTTATCAAATTACCCATATTTCTATACTATAAACATTTTATAAAATGAAAAAGAAAACAAGAGAAAAGGTAGGAAGCACCATTACCTTCTTTCATTTACTTCATGTTTGATATGGGTATTATGTAGACTTATTTTAGAGCTTCTATATCTCATACCCCAAGAATAGGCAAATGATTAATACAAATGTTTCCAAGATATTAATAGTCACTGGTTTTGAAATTTTACTTTCAACATTGTTCTCTAGACAAGTCATTTAATTTTCCTACCTCAAATTTCCCACATCTTAAATACCATCACTATTTTATGAGGGTAAATGAAAGTTCATCAAATTTTATTCAAAATATACTGGCGTTTTAAAATGGAAACTGCCAAGTATATAATACACAGGACATTGCATTATATCACATATAACGACAACATAGCCTAGTATAGGATACACATGTCTATTTTAAGGGTAAGTCAAATTGCTCTTTGTAATATCCCTAGAATGGTATGCTTGGAGGGAAGTTTGTGTGTTGTTCAGCATCCAGGCCTATTCACAGGATTAGGGGTTAGAAGAAATGTGTTAGTCAAGGGAAAGACAAGAAAACATTAAAGACTAACCTTGGAATCTGTCCTTAACCTTCAAGTCAAATCTTAATAGCAAATGAAGCCCAATAAAGAGTTGAAAAAATTAACTTTCTACATTTTTTAAAAGCTGAAATTACTTTCTAGCTGGGAGCCCCATTCCATCTAAAAGTGTAATATATTGTCTTTCTAATTCGGGTTGAACTCGAACCCTTCAGCGCACACTCAGTGTGTTTCGGTCTCATGTCCCTTCCTCTTCCTCTTCCTCTCCCTGACGTAGCATCTCAGTCTTGAGTGCTCCTAGAGTGTCCTGTCTTCATGAAGAAATGTGAAGAGCCACAGTGCTATGGAGCCTTTTGTATGTGAAAACTGATCTTCTAAAACAATAGATTTTCCAGAAGGACCTTGAAATGGGGGAGGGGCCTTTCTGTGAAAACTACAATTTTTTTTCTATCAAGATAACAAAGATTTAAGGTAGGTGGTAGAATAGAGCTAGGTAATACTTTAAACGGTTTTGTGGCTTACCTGGGGTGTTACTATTTTTTTTTTCTTCTTTCTACTTTGTCCCTTGACCTCCATGTCATATGTCACACATGAGTAACCCTCGGTTTAGGGAAATTAGTCACTGTATACCTAGATAATAAAGGTGTCAAATTTTCGTCTTTCATGTTCTACCACTGTGGTGCGGGCGTTAGAAAGACCGAAAGTCTATGCACTCAAGTAGCAGCACCTCTCCCCTCAGAGGACATGGAGATCTTCTGAATTCAGAAGGGGAATAGAGTTGAAAAGGAACAGAAAAGTAAGACAAAGAACAAGCTGTTTGGTTTGGAGATGCCAGAAAGGCTGAGAGGTCTTTTTCCGTGGTTGTCAAGGGGTGTCCTTCCTCCGTGCCGGACACACAGGAAGCACTCAAAGCAGAGAGGCTGCAGAAGAAGAGGAAGGAGTCTGAAACCTAAAACATCTCGGTTTATTCTGAAGGGTTCGAGTTCAGCCTTAATTAGAAAAGCAATATTTTATACTTCTAGATGGAATGGGGCTGTCAGCTAGAAAGTAATTTCAGCTTTTTGAAAAATGTAGAAAGTTAATTTGTTCCACCCTTTATTGGCCTTCATTTGTTGTTAAGACTTAACTGTCAGGGTCAGTTACAGACAGATTGCAAGGTTGTCCTCCATGTTTTCTTACCTTTCTTTGAGTAGCTCCTGGCTTCGGAACTCCTCCTCTGGGCTCATTGAGTTGTCATACTTCACTGGACACGCAGCTTGCACCCCAGTCGAGACCGTCATGCTGCCTCCTCCCAGTACAGTGTCTTTCTCTGTATGCTTTTCGTTATTGGTTAGCAAACTTTGTTGATATTTCTCATGTGTGATTCCCTTAGGACACTATGAGGTTGTCTTGCAAACCATTCAGACTGAACATTTGTTTTCCTGTTTTGACATATGTGATGTATAATATATTTTTATCCATAATAATAGCTCACTAGGCTGTGATTCTTGATTGGGTTCAAGGGAAGGCATATCAAAATTCGTGGCATGTGTGTGAGATGTAATTTGGTGGAAAATAATCTTCACACCTGATATTCATATTGCACACACCAACACCTATAACCTATAGTATACACCCCAGATTCTTAGCAAGTCATTCCTTGATATGAAGTAAATGGTGAGCAATTACAATTTAGAAAAGAATCCCTTGAGCACTTGCATTTTAATATGGTATCCTTTAAAATGTTGCACAATTTGTGAAAAATAATGGTTGTTGTGATTATAGAAAAATAAAAGGTTTCTGTTCAATAAGGAGAACCCCACAGATGAAGTCAACAGATGGGTGGCCAAATGAAAGGAGACTGGTAGTATCTAAAATGGATAAGAATATAACTTATGCAGTATAATTTTTGAACATTTTGTATCCTTATTTAATACTTAAGTTATATATCCTGAGATAATATATCATATATTAAAATATAGATAGATGATACAAACATATGTATGTGCATATACTATATATATTTTATACATATAAATATATAAATATGTATATATGCCCTATACATGTAGTATATTATATTCTACATATACTATATGTAAATATGCACACAATATATATGTATATATGTCAAGGTTCATTGTTTACTATTATACCCTAACTTCTCTATATTCATTTATGGCACAGTCTCTGTTTTTGATTCATTTTTTATTTGGTTAGAATATTTCTTGATAGTTTTTCTTAGATTCTTGAAAACCTGCAATATATTTTTTCTAGAAGAGTGAATGATATATTGGACTTCTTTTTCTTTTTTTGATACTGGGATTAAAACCAGGGCCTCGCACATGCTAGGCGGTGTTCTGTTACTGAGCTGTATTCCCCAACCATTTTTAATTTTATTTTGAGACAGGGTCTTGCTACATTGTCCAGGCTGGTCTCAAAGGTGGCCTAAGTTCTCCTAACTGGAATTATAGGCATGTACCACCAGGCTCAGCTTGCACATAGGATTTTTAATTTGCCACTTTCAAATTATCTTTAGGGGAACTGAAATCAGACCACCATAGTAACACATGCACATCTATGTTTATAGCAGCACAATTCATAATAGCCAAATGATGGAACCAGTCTAGGTGTCCATCAACAGATGAATGGATTACAAAATTATGGGATATACACACAATGTAATTGTACTCAGCCATAAAGAAGAAGAACAAAGTTATGCCATTTGCAGGGAAATGGATGGAACTGAAGAATATTATGGAACTGAAGGACTCTAGACAAGGAGGAGAAACCCTAGTGGGGTGATGGAGGGGGTCTAAGCATGGGAGGTGGGTGGGGTGAGGGAGACTCCATGAAGGAAACACTTCAATGGACACAACGCACATACACAGATTTATCAATGCCAATCTCGATGTCGTGTATGGGGAAGGCGAGGAAGCGGGGTGGGAGCCGGCAGGGAGGCTCAATGAGTACTGCATGCACGTATGTCTCTATCACCCTGAACTTCACCGTGCTATATGATTACAGTGCACCAATAAAAAACAAAAATAAAATTATCTTTAGGTGTATTTATGCTTTCTTCTAACTTCACGGGAAGTATTAGGGAAAGTAAGTACAAACAAGACTTTGAACATTGTTTCTATATGCTGGAAGCCAGGGATATGGGCATATTAAGGTATATGAATAGAAATTCAAGCTCAAATATCTCCTGGATATGCACAGATCTCATGATGCCTGACTCTTCCGTGTGCTCATGACTTTAAAGTTCTATGCGGGACCTCCACGCCTGATCTCAGGAGACAGAGAACCAAGGCATCTCTTATGCCCCAGAAGCTATTTGACTCAGGCAAAGAAAACAGATTGAAATTATTAGTGGGGGGAAATGGAACTATATATTACTGACATTTTCATAGAACCCTGTGCTCTAGCTATATGTTTACTAGTTCTGCCTTACAATTATAAAGAGCCCAAACTTTTTTTTTTTTTACCTACAGTTAGTTGTTGGAAAATCATATACAGACTTGATGTTGGTGCCTTTGACTAATCAGTCAATATGCAGAATCTTATCTAGACCCCTGCGATTCCATTGGAATCTACAGCAGCTTCTACCTTGACTATGGTTATGTGGCTGTGGCTGCCTAGTTTCACCTAAGTAGATGGTACGTCTCAAGTACACACTTCTCAAAACAGGAGCGTAATAATACACTGAAGAAATTGAAGAGCACCTCTAAAAGACCCTGAGAAGTAGTCTCACTTGTTGAGTGGGCAAGACACTGATGGACCAGATAATAAACTTCCTTAGGGGCAGAGCAGGGCTGTTTTCCACTTATCAGTATTTCAAGGCCAGTGTCGTTTCCAGGCATGCTGAAGGTACACTGAACTCTATTATATTTTCACAACTAGGAACAGGTGGGGCTACCCACATAGTGTTTATTATAGTTTACACTTGGAAAATAGACAATGTTAACTGTTTTTCATTTTTTATTTTATCAGTTAAGATATAGTGTTATGTATGAAGGTTTTCCCCAAGATAAATTATTTCGAAGAAACAAAATAAGGAATTTGATTTGGTGGGATCCTTCTTTAAAAATTCTATTAAAATGCAGACTATCTGAAAAATGGGGAGTATGGAGAAAGGAAATATCCCACATCCATGGGATGCTAAAATATTAAATTATATTACTTCTCACTTTAGTTCTGGTGAGTTTTGTGTATTGACTCCAGATGCTGTGAAATGCTCAGTTCATTAGGAGAGCTCAGATTTCCTGCAAAATGGTTCATAGTTCCACTTTGTATATAATACACATGTGTGAACACCAGTGGCTGCAACATGTATATCCAAAACAGAACATCCTTTTTATTCCCAGGTAAGTACCACTCATGCTACTGGAAACAGATGTGTATAAAATCTCAATGACTGAAGACTAGGAGTAGCGCACTTGAACCACAACCTTAGAAAAATAATTCCATTTTTTTTCTCCTGTTCATTTTTAGAAATGTCAAAAATAGCCGGGTGTGGTGGCGCACGCTTGTAATCCCAGTATTTGGGAGGCTGAGACCGGAGGATCCGGGTTCGTGGCCAGCCTCAGCTACTTAGTGAGGCCCTCCACAACTTCGTGAGACCCGGTTTCAAAATAAAGGATAAAAAATAGGGCTGGGGGTGTAGCTTGGAGGTAGAATGCCCCTGGGTTCAATCCCCGGTACTGCAAAAAAAAAAAATGTCAAAAATATTTGTTGGGTATCTGTGGCACAGTGGTTATTATAAAATGGTAATTGTAACAGCTAACTTATGTAGCACTGATGTGCCATAGATTGTTCTAAATTCTTAACTCATTTAATCTTCCTGACAAGTCTATGAGCTAAGCATTCTTATTACCTGTCACTTACCTAAGATTAACAGCGGGTGGTGGAGCTGTGCTTTAAGCCCCGCAATCTGACTCAAGTATCAGTGCTCTTCATTGCCTCATGACACTTTTCAGTAATGACTCTATTTCTCAGTTTGCTCAACACTAAAATAAGGATAAAATTAATAAAGCACTTAGTACCTGGTACATATCAAGCATTCAAGAAATAGTTATTGTTATATATACATATACTTAAGATTTATAATTAATTATACATATGTTATGTAAAATACTTACACATATTAAGTATATATATACACTTCATATATACTTATACATATTAAGTATATATACTTAATACTTGATAATATAAGTATAAGTATACTTATATTGTTATATTATTATAATATAATAGTAAATTGTTATGTTATTATAATATAATAATAGTATATCATTATATTAATAGTAATTATAGTATATTATTATATTATTATACTTAATATAAGTGTACTTAATATATAAATATAA
>PVJS01065051.1:0-10081 GCA_004027185.1 Glis glis | reverse complement strand
AAAAAAAAAAAAAAAAAAAACAGGTTCGAAGCCAACCACACATGGTGTGGGCAGGTAGGGAGCCTAATTTGTTTTTGTTTTTATTTTGTGGTACTGGGGATTGAACCAAGAGACATTCTACCTTCAAGCTACACCCCCAGCCCAATTTTCTTATTTGGAAACAGTCTCGCTAGGTTGATAAAAGTCTTACTACTTGCTGAGGCTGTCCTCGAATCTATGGTCCTCCTGTCTCAGCCTCCCAAGTACTGGAATTACAGGCGTGCACCACCACGCCTGGCCTAGGGACACTAATTTGTAAGAGACATTATGCTTTATTTTATGTAGCTCTATGTTAGAATTTTCTACAAGTTGAATGTATTTTGACATAAAAATTAAAGATTTATTTTTAAATTCTGAGCTTCTCTTCCTCTTCTTAGTGTGGGAAAATTTCCTGAAGCATACTGTTACTTCAAGCCTGGTGGAAGTCAATGCCTTTCCTAGTCATCGAGGATTTAGCAACTAGATGACAACAACTTTGAGGTTAAATATCAATATTTTTTACATGTAAGTAAATATACCTATATATGTAATACAGTGTAGTGTGGTATAATAGAAGTACAGTCATCCCTAGATATCCACAGGCAATTGGTTTCAGAATCCTCTTTGGATAAAATAATAAAATTCTCCAGTGCTCAAGTACCTTATATAAAATGGTGTAATATTTGCATATAACCTGTGCATATTCTCCTGTATACTTTGAGTGATCTCTGGATTACTTATAATACCTAATACTTTGTAAATGCTATGAAAATCGTTGTCATGCTGTATTGTTTAGGAAACAATGACAAGAAAAGGTCTACATATTCAGTACAGATGCCCCCTCCCCTGAATACTTCCAATCCTAGTTTGGTTGAATCATCAGATACTATACCTGTGGATTTGGAGGGCCAACTGTGTTTGGCTAGATTCTATGAGTCTTTTGGATTTTTTTCAGATAGTCTTGTGATACTTTTTTATTGTGTATGTGTTAAATGTCAAGGATTGTGACATGTGCCTTACATATATTTTCACTTATACATTTTTTTTTTTTTTGCGGTACTGGGGGTTGAACCCAGGGGCGTTCTACCTCCGCGCTACACCCCCAGCCCTATTTTTTATACTTTATTTTGAAACCGGGTCTCACAAAGTTGCGGAGGGCCTCACTAAGTAGAGAGAGAGAGAGACAGAGAGAGCTGAGGCTGGCCGCGAACCCGGATCCTCCGGTCTCCGCCTCCCAAAGTACTGGGATTACAAGCATGTGCCACCACACCCGGCCTCACTTATACATTTTTGTGTGTGTGTGGCACTAGGGATTGAACCCAGTGGCATTCTACCTCTGAGCTACACCCCCAGCCCTATTGTTTTGTTTTGTTTTGTTTTTTGGCACTGGGGATTGAACCCAGTGGCATTCTACCTATGAGCTACACCCCCAGCCCTATTGTTTTGTTTTGGTTTGGTTTTTGGCACTGGGGATTGAACCCAGGGGCGTTCTACCACCGAGCTACACCCCCAGCCCTATTTTTTATTCTTTATTTGGAAACAGGGTCTCACTAAGTAGCTGAGGCTGGCTACAAACCTGGATCCTCCTGTCTCAGCCTCCCAAGAACTGGGATTACAAGCTTGTGCCACCACGCTGAGCTTTATTTTTATTTTGAAGCAGGGTCTCACTAGGTTGATGAGTCTCACTACTTGCTGAGGCTGTCCTCAAACCTGCAATCCCCCCTGTCTCAGCCTCCCAAGTACTGGGATTACAGGAGTGTGCCACCACACCCGGCTCACTTATACTTATGATGTGACTTAGTGTTATTTCCTACTTTCTGAAAAAGAAATTGGAATTCAGAGAAATTAATTTGGCCAAATAATGTAACTAGTTAAGTGGCAGAGTTGGAAGAAAATTCAGTTCTGTCAGGTATTTCTAGCTCTCGGTTTGTGTTTTATTTGTTCTCACTATTATAATGTTGGAATCAATAACCCCGTTTTTCCTCTTGAAAATTTTTGGGACATGTTATTAAATATGAACAAATGTGAACATATCGAATATGAAAAATAGAAGTGATTTGATATAGACAGCGAAGTATGTAGCGGATGCTGTGGGGGCCGAGTGATCATCATGCCCGTGGTTATTCCAATTAATTAGTGTTGGATAAGCATGTTAAAATTCTCGTAGACTCAACTTCTCAGTTCTATTTAAGGATAATAGCTCCTAACTTACTGAGTTGTTCTGATGGATTAATTTAATCTGCAATTGAGTGGGAAATCCTTGGCATAGTACCTGACACATAATGAACCGAGAGAATGTATCTTTGGGGCTCAGTCTCCAAAAGGAGCAAAACTTAGTTCAGGGAAAGTGAGGAAAGAATAAGCAGTAGCTTGACATATGAAGGGTTCTGAGTTGTAAGCTTGGGGTGGAAAACGTTCCCCTGGTTTAGGGGAAGTTACTGACAGAGGAAAGATTTAATCGGCTTTTTTTGTTGTTTTTTGTGGTACTGGGGATTGAACCCAGGGCATTCTACCTCCAAGCTACACCCCCAGCCCTATTTTTATTCTTGTTTTATTTTGAAACAGGGTCTCACTAAGTTGCAGAGGGCCTCACTAAGTAGCTGAGGCTGGCCACAAACTTGCAATCCTTCTGTCTCAGCCTCCCAAGCACTGGGATTACAAGTGTGCGCCACCACGCCCGGCTAGATTTAATCAGTTTTAAAAGCAAAGGCTTGGATCAGAGATGTGATTGAGTGGGAGAGCACCTGCCTAGCATGCAGGCGGCCCTGAGTTAAATGCCCAGCACCATAAAAATAAATAAGTGCAGGCTGAAGGGACAAATTGAACTCTATCACATTATATCAGGAAGCACCTAAGGTTAGTTTGTGCCATGTTTTTTGTTGTTTTTAATGAGTAACATGTGGCATGAATCTGCACTATGAATATCTGTATTTCTAAGAATTTCTACCCAATAATTTTTGCATTCATTTATGTTTCTTGTATTAAAATGTTAATACATTAGTGATTATAGAATCAGAGTTTTAACTCCAATGTCTCTTCTCACCCACAGGAGGGATTCGTTGTCTTGGACTTGAGACTACCTTTTTAAATAGGAACGCTATTAAGCTTGACTTTAGATCATCAATTGTCAAGAGCAGCAGCTCAGCTGATATGTTCTAATACGTAGTAGGCTACAGGTTCTGGAGTGTTCTTGGCAGCAGACTCTGGAGGTAAGGCACAGAAGGCTAAACAAGTGTTTAGACTGCCTTCGATGTGCCAAGCCAGCGGAACCAGAAGCAGGTCTGTTTTTAAGGTCTGGGAAAGATATCCACTGCTTACTGGGTCTTGAGCTCTGTAGAGCCGGGCCCTCTTAAAAGAAACATTTGTTAAGGCTCGATGGAGTTCACAACAGCCCTGGCAGACCTCCATACAGAGACTAGCTGTCCCATCTGTCTAGAGTACTTGAAAGACCCAGTGACCATTAGCTGCGGGCACAACTTCTGTCTCTCCTGCATCCGTGTGTCCTGGAAGAATCTAAAGGATACTTTCCCCTGCCCTTTTTGCCACATCCACTGTCCAGAAAGAAAATTCACCAGCAATTACCAACTGGGTAATTTGACTGAAATTACTAAGCTACTCCCAATAAGAAGAAGCAAGAGGAGAAGGCAGGAAGAAAAGTTTATGTGTGAGAAGCACAAACAGGTTCTGACCTTCTTTTGTCAGAAGGACCTAGAGGTTTTATGTCCACGCTGTCCTCTCTCCACTGACCACCAGCTTCACTGCGTTTGGCCCATACAGAAGGCTGCTCTCTACCACAGGAAGAAACTGGAGCATTACATTGAACCATGGAGGGAGAGAGTGGAACAAGTTGAAAAACTGATTACTATGCAAAGCAGAAAATCACTGGAACTGAAGAAAGGGGTAGAACGCAGGAGAGAAGAGGTAAAGTCTGAATTTGAACAACTTACATTGTTTCTCCAAAATGAGCAAGAGACTATTCTTAGGCAATTGCAAGATGAAGAAATGGATATCTCAGGAAAACTAAATGAAAGCCTAACAAAATTGTCAGCTCATGCCTCTTCATTAAAATGTCTGTTAAAGGAGGTAGAGAGCAAATTTATAAAGTCAGAACTGGAATTGCTGGCAGATGTTAAGAGTATCTACAGCAGATATAAAGATTTAAAATGCCCTGAAACATTTTCGTTCATATTCAAAGATTATGGTTACCGGCTTCCCCCACAGTATTCTGGTCTAAACAGAATTATCAAGCGATTTCAAGCAGATGTACTTCTAGATCCTGAAACAGCATATTGTAAACTTACTATCTCAGAAGATAAAAAAACTGTCACATATGGAAATACACAAAAGGTGCCTCAGAACCCAAGAAGATTTTATGTCTGCCCAGCGGTCGTGGGCTCAGAGGGGTTTCGTTCTGGTAGATGGTACTGGGAGGTCGAGGTGAGAGACAAGCCGGAGTGGGTCCTGGGTGTCTGTAAAGAGTCTCTTCCCAGAAGAAGGAAGACGCAGAATCAAACAAGCTCAGTACAGGATGGACTGTGGGGAGTAGGGCGAGACGGTCAGGCTCATTATGTTGCACTGGGTTCCACGAAGGTTGATCTTCTGCCAAAAGCAATGCCTAGTAAGATCGGCATTTTCTTAGACTTAGAAATGGGGGAGGTTTCCTTTTACAATTTGGATGATAGATCCCTTCTCCATACATTTAATGATTATTTTACAGAAGCACTTTATCCCTATTTCTACACTGGAACTAATTCAAAACCTCTTAAAATCTGTAGTCACAGATTCTGAATGATCACCTATTGAAAGACACGTTTATTTTTCTTTCAGTTAGTGAATTTTGTTGATAGTTTCATTGTTTTGTTTCCAGATTTCTTTTTATTTATTTATTCGTTTATTTATTTATTTTTAATTTATTTTATTTTATTTTTTAGTGATACTGGAGATGGAATCCAGGGGCATTCTACCTCTGAGCTACACCTCCCAAACCTATTTTTATGTTTTTGGTTTTTTTATTTTGTTTTGTTTGGGGGGGTGTGTGTGAGTGATAGCAGGGATTGAACCCAGGGGCATTCTACCTCTGATGTACACCCCAACCCTATTTTATTTTTTATCTTGAAACAGAGTCTCACTAAGTAGCAGAGGGGCCTCACAAAGGTGCTGAGGCTGGCCATGAACCTGCGATCCTCCTGTCTCAGCCTCCCAAGTAGTAGCATTACAGGCATGCATCACCATGCCTAGCTTTTTTGTGTGTGTGTGGTACTGGGGATTGAACCCAAGGGCATTCTACCTCTGAGCTACACCCCAAGCCCTGTTTTTTATTTTTATTTTGAAACAGGGTCTCACTAGGTTGATGAGACTCTCACTACTTTCTTCGGCTGTCCTCGAACCTCTGATCCTCCTGTCTCAGCCTCCCAAGTTCTGGGATTATAAGCGTGCACCACCACACCCAGCTTAATTTTTTTTATTTTGTTGATTACATATTGAAATAGTATTTGGGATGTATTGGGCTAAATAAAACATATTATTAGCCGGTTAACTGAAGCTGACAGCGAATCTGTGATCTTCCTATCTCAGCCTCCCAAGTACTGGGATTACAAGCATGTGCCACCATGCCTGTCTTTTTTTTTTTGCGGTACCGGGGATTGAACCCAGAGGCGTTCTACCTCCGTGCTACACCCCCAGCCCTGTTTTTTATACTTTACTTTGAAACCGGGTCTCACGAAGTTGCGGAGTCTCACTAAGGAGAGAGAGAGAGAGCTGAGGCTGGCTGCGAACCTGGATCCTCAGGTCTCCACCTCCCAAAGTACTGGGATTACAAGTGTGCGCCACCACACCCGGCCTCTTTTTTTTTTTTTTTTTAATTTTGAAACAGGGTCTCACTAAGTTGCTGAGGGCCTCACCAAATTTCTGAGGCTGGTCTCAAACCTACTATGCTCCTGTCTCAGCCTCCCTAGTATTGGGATTATAGGAGTGCATTCCACCTCTGAAATATCCTCTAGTCCTTTATATTTTTTATTCTGAAACATAGTCTTGCCAAGTTGCTGAGGTTGGCCTGGAACCAGCAGTCCTTCAGCCTCAGCCTCCCAAGTACTGGGATTACTGGCATGCCTCACCAAGACCACCTTCAGCAAGTTCTAACAAATATAGTGCCTCCTTTGTAGGTAAAGTATGGGTACAATTAGAAAGTGCTTTAGAAATTCTTAAATAAAATACTTGAAAAATTACTAGGGAAGTATATTACTCTAGTAATTTGCCAATATAAGCTCATTCAGTTTTTTTTTCTGTATTAATTGCCTATATATTTTCCCATTAAGAAAAATGAAGTATTTCTTATAGGCAAACACGAGCACACCTGGACCATGCCTGCTCTAGACAGGCAGGCACGTTCAGCTTGCATCTGTCAACCTCATATTTCTCAGTAACCTTCTGTTTTGTTTGTGGTTCTGGGGATGGAAACCAGGCCTTGCATATGACAGGCAAGCACTCTACCACTAGCTATACACCCAGCCCTGCATGTTTTGTTTTTTCCTTTGTGCTATTTTGTCAGTATTGACTTAGTACTGTGGAAACTGAGGCAGCACTCTTCCAGCCTTTCTTGCCATGCACATGTGTTTCTACACATGGGTAATCTTGCTTCTTCTTGTTTGTACCTCTGTTCAGCTGCTGGTCTGCAGCTCATCTAGGGATGACTCTTCTTAGAATCCCTAGAACTAAGTCCTGAGTTTTCCTCCTTAGGCTTATTCTCTTAGTTCAGGGGATAAACATCTTTCAGGAGATCCTAGATATGTAAGATTTGGTAAAGTTGGTGTTAACAAAAAAGACCACTGAGCTTTTGATTTGGGGTTGTGCTGTATCTTTCAGATTAGTTTGGGGAGAATTGATATCTTCCAATCCATGAACTCCTTTATTGGGGTCTTTAACTTTTCTCTGAAATATTTTGTAGTTTTCAGTGTACATATCTATAATATCTTTTGTCAGATTCATCCAAGTATTGGATTTTTTTTTCCTTTTTTGATACTGGGTATTGAACCCAGGGCCTTGCACATGCTAGGCAAGCACTCTACCATTGAGCTACATCCCTATACCTTTTTGGAATTGTTTTATTTATTTATTTTTTAAACATGCTTTTATTGGTACATTGTAGTCTCACATCACAATGAATATCAGTTTGATTTTTTTTTTTTTTTGTGGTACCGGGGATTGAACCCAGGGGTGTTCTACCTCCGCACTACACCCCCGGCCCTATTTTTTATCCTTTATTTTGAAACTGGGTCTCACGAAGTTGCGGGGGGCCTAAGTAGAGAGAGAGTCAGGGAGAGAGTGAGCTGAGGCTGGCCGCGAACCCGGATCCTCTGGTCTCCGCCTCCCAAAGTACTGTCAATTTGATACTAACATACATGCACACACCTCTTAATGTCCCCCCGCCTCCGCCCCCAATATGGAGTACCAAGAATGACGGTATATTCTATGTACACATTGTTTATGATAGTAATTCCATTGATACACTTCTTTCTTACCCTTCCCCTTCCCTTGTACCACTTACCTTGCTCCACTAAAGGTTCTCCACTATCATCCGGAGTCCTTTTTGTGTCCCTAGTACTCCCTAGGTTGTGGATATTAATGAAAACATATGACTCTTCTCTTTTTGTGATTGGCTGATCTCAACATAATGTTCCCCAGGTCCTTCCCATTTTCTTGTAAATGATGTTATTTTGTTGTTCTTTATTGCAGAGTAGAATTCCATTGTGTATATTTTCGTAATCCATTCATCTGTTGTTGGACACCTAGATTGGTTCCATAATTTGGCTATTGTGAATTGTGCTGTTACAAACATAGGTATGCATATATTACTGTAGTTTTCTGGTTTCAATCCCTTTGGTATGATACCCAGTAGTGGTATAGCCGGATCATATGGTGGATCCATTCCCAGTTTTCTGAGGAATCTCCACACTGATCTCCATAGTGGTTGAACTAGTTTGCAATCCCACCAACAGTGTAGAAGAGTCTCAATTTCCACACATCCTCACCAACATTTGTTGTTTGAATTCTTAATGATTGCCATTCTAATTGGGGTTAGATGAAATCTTACAGTAGTTTTGATTTGCATCTCCCTGATTACTAATAATGTTGAGCATTTTTTTCATGTATCTATTGGCCATTTGTATCTCTTCTTTCATGAAGTGTCTATTCATTTCAGTTTATTTATCTTGGTACTGAGGATTAAACCCAGTGTCATTCAACCTTTAAGCTACATCGCCAGCCCTTTTTATTTTTAATTTTGAAAGAGGGTCTCTCTAGGTTGCTGAGGGTCTAGCTAAATTACAGGAAAGCTGCCTTGAATCTGTGATCCTCCTGTCTCAGCACCCAAGTAGTAGGATTACAGTTGTGCACCACCACACCTGCTCCTTTTTAAGAATTTTGAGAAGGTGTCTAGTTGCCCAGGATGGCCTAGAACTTGCAATCCTCTAGCCTCAGCCTCCTCAGTAGCTGGGATTACTGGTATATGCCACCACTCCTGGCTATTAAAGTTTTCTGATGCTTCTAAGTGGTTTTTTTACTTGAATTTCTCTTTTATGTGTGTGTGTGTGGTACTGAGGATTCAACTCAGGAGCATTCTACCTCCGAGCTACACCCACAGCCCCAATTTTTTTTTTTAATTTTGAAATAGGGTCTCGTTAAGTTGTAGAGGGCCTCACAAGGTTGCTGAGACTAGCCGCGAACTTGCAATCCTCTTGTCTCAGCCTCCCCAGTACTGGGATTACAAGCGTGCGCCACCATGCCCTGCTATAAGTGGTGTTTTTATTTCAATTTCTGATAGTTCATTGCTGTTAGCTTCCCGTCACTGCAACAAAATAACCAGGGAAGACAACTCAGAGAAGGAAAGGTTGGTTTTGGCTTCTGGTTGCAGATTCAGCTGTGGTCACTTGGTTCTCTTGATAGCGGGCATCATGGAGGAAGGGCGCGGTGGGCAGAGCTGCTTACCTCAGGGTGAGGTGAGGCCAGAGCAGGAAGAAGGGGCGGGGACTAGACAGCGCTCTTCCAGGACCCCACCCATGACTTCCTCCAGCTAGGCGCCACCTCTTACCTTACCATGGCCACCACAGCCCAGCGGTGCCATCACATCGTGACGCCATTAAGGACTGACGCGCTGATGAACTGAGTCCTCACGCTCCCGTCGCCTTCCTGAAGGACTCCCAGCTGAGGACACTGCGGTATTGAGGACCAAGCCTTCAACACCTGAGCCAACCGGAACACTAACATGGAAAGTTGGCTTTTGTATACTAATCTTATATCCTACAATCTTGCTAAGCTTACATTTTAAAGTTTTTGTAGATTTCATTGGGTTTTCTGCAGACACTTGTGTCATCTACAAATAAAGACATTTGTTCCTCTTCCTTTACCATCTGGATCTCATTTCTCTGGCTGATGGCACTGACTGGGACCCCAGTACAGTGTTGAACAAGAGCGAAAGCAGACGTGCCGGCGTGTCTGTCTTGGTTCTGTTTGGTTTTCATGGAGTCTTGCTACATTGCCCAGTCAGGCCTCCAAATTCACAAACCTCCCACCCCAGCCTCTCGAGCGCCTGGGGTTACAGGCGCAACTCACCACAGCCTGCTTCCTGGGTGTGTGTGTATGTGTACTGTGTACGTGTACACAGTGCTGAGGATTGAACCCAGGGCCTCACACCTGCTAGACAAGCACATCATTACCCCTTTTTAGTTTTCAAGACAGGATCTCGCTGAGTTACCCAGGCTGACATCGACCTTGGAATCTTCCTGCCTCAGCCTTGGGTTGCTGTGTTTATAAGCATGCACCACCAGGCCTGGCTCAGTTTTTTTTTTTGTTTTGTTTTGTTTTGTTTTGTTTTGCGGTACCAGGGGTTGAACGCAGGGGCGTTCTACCTCCGCGCTACGCCCCCGGCCCTATTTTTTATACTTTATTTTTGAAACCGGGTCTCACGAAGTTGCAGAGGGCCTCACTAAGGAGACAGAGAGAGAGAGACAGGGAGAGAGAGAGCGAGAGCTGAGGCTGGCCACGAACCCGGATCCTCCGGTCTCCGCCT
>PVJS01065050.1:0-10082 GCA_004027185.1 Glis glis | reverse complement strand
TCTCACGAAGTTGCGGAGGGCCTCACTAAGTAGCTGAGGCTGGCCGCGAACCCGGATCCTCCGGTCCCAGCCTCCCAAGTACTGGGATTACAAGCGTGCGCCACCACGCCCGGCTGCAACAGATGTTAAGCACCTGCTCAGGTACTGTCCTGGGCCCAGGACACACAAAGACAGGAGGTCCCATTTTAACTGGAGGGAGACAGACAAGGTAGAAGAGAAGAAGGAATAGATAAAGGAAAGAGGAAGGCAAAGAGAAGGAAGAAGAAAAATTAAGGCAATTTAGGTTGTGATGAGAGCCTTATGAAGAAAACAGCTGGTGTGTGTGGGGGCTCTACCAGGAGACACCAACTGATCCGATACTCAAATGATGAACAGTGGAGGCTGGTGGTGGAGGTGACAGTCTGAGGAAGGGAGCAGCAGAGGCCAGTGCTACAGCAGAGTGAGCAAGGCGAAAAAGCATGAAGTGGGTTTGGTTTGTGCTCCCTCCAGCCCCCCAAAAGCCACGCCTGGAGTTGAAAAGGTCAAGAAAAGAGGATATGGGATGCTCACCTTTAACTAGTGTTCTTCCCGACAAGAAGAGAGGAACCTAATGAATCTCTGGAAATCTGGGCTCGTGTTCTGGCCTCCCCCAACCCCCGTCATCTCGATGTCCTTCAGAAAGCTCTGTGCTTCAGTATGTGCTGGGTGGTAATTGTGATCGAGACAATAAGCACTGACAATGAGCAGCACCGCTAAGCTTCGGTGTTTAATGCATCTTCCTCCACTGTCTCTAAAAGGCATACCTCCTAGGGCATGCAGATTGTAAAACTCCCTCTTTCACTGAGCCTGGATGCCTAATGGAACAACTCACTCTAAAAGCAAGGCTGAGCATCTTGAAAAGCAGAAGATTCACGCCTCAAAACCCCTTTTTTCTCTGCATCTATGACATTGCAGCCCAGATGTCCCAGTCTTCTCTTTGAGCAATCCATGATGAAGTCCTGTGGGATAGATGAGACGGGCTCATGGGACTCACTTTATGTCTTTGGACTTCAGATTTACCTTTGAAATGAACACAAAGATCTCAGAGACAGTGGCAGTCAGTTGATGTGGAGATTCTAGAACTTTCTTTTTTACTTTTTTTGTAAGTCATGTCTGTCGCTGTAGCATTCCTCTCACACTCCATAATTTCCCAGCAGTTACTGCAGGCAGGTCCTTGGTCAGTTATTCATTCATTGCCCGTGCTATCAGTGGGGATACCATGATGGACAGGCCATGGTCCCCCCCCCCTTCAAGAAGCTTAAGTCCAATGGAGAACATAGATACTGAGATACAGATACTGAGCAGGTAATTTCTGGGATGAGAAGCACCACAGAGGAGAAAGTCAGGTCCCTTTGAAAACAGCCATCTACAACATCCAGCTCTGGGCCCGGGAGCTCAGCTCGCCATAAAGGTCTCACCCATCTTGAGAAATTTGTTCTATCATTTGAACATCGTTTTGATCCATGCTGAACATTAAAGAAATAATGGAAGCAACTAGTTTCTCTTCTCTCACTTGTCTGCCTTACACTCTCTCCCTAAACATGGCTTTACCTCATCTTTCTTCCTCCAAACAGAGTCAAAATGTACTTTTGAGCAATGCGACACGGAACATGATGGGAGAGGGGGAGGCCCAGTATTTGGCCTGAGATGATCTGGGCTCAAATCCCAGCTTTGCCTCTGAGAAGTCCCTGCACACTCAGGATAATGACTCCCATCCCCAGCACAGGGTTATTGTGAGCATCAATGTGATCATTTACATGAAAATGCTTTGCAAGCCATGGAGCATTATTCTCCTGTCAGCTGCTATTTCACTAGTCTTAGCATATTCTGGACTTCAGTTTTTCCTGACACTAATATACAGATCCCTGCTATTCTTTTGTGACACCCCCATTACATGCCCCTCCTCCCATCCTTTGTTTGTGTTCATATAAAATGCCAATGATGGTGGCTTTCCCTCACTGCCACGCTGCCCCCTTTGTGTCTCTCCCTTCCTTCCTTGTGATTTTTCTGTCATGGTACCGACAGGATGTAGTTTAAAGCTTCACCAGCTTCCTGGGACCTTTCAGAGTCACCCTCAAATCCAAATCTCAGACACTCTCTTTTTTTCATTTGACCAACTTGGAAAATCAGAAAGTTCCTTTTTAATCCAGATCAAAATGGTCTCTCTCAGACCAGAGTCAGGCAAACATCATGCTGCCCTCAGCTTTTTCATGAAGTCTTTCCCATTTGGTAGTGGCCCTGGAGGAGCCATGGGGGTCAGAATTCCCTTGGAGTGTCTGACAGCGATTCAGCTTAATCTAGAAACTCATCTTCACACTACAAAGTTTTCTTAGCACTCCCAGACCTAGACCTACCCCAAAGCAGGCTTAGTCAAGGCCTTGCTCGGCTTGGCTTTGCTGGCTGCCATGTCTCTGTTCACAGTCCCCACCAAGGAGCATGACCCCAGCCTCCCAGGCAGTTTGCGGTAGGATGTGGGATATAGGGTGCAGGGTGCAGCAAGCTCAGAGCTGATTTACACCTAACCTGGGAGACAGGTCATTTCTCCCAGGATCCACCAGCAGCAACACAAGCATGAGCTCCTCTGGCCCAGGCAAGCCACCATTAACCCTGGTGGCAAGGGGCCAGACACATTACCTCCGCTCTGTTCCTAACTACACGAAGGGCTTTGCATGGGAGTACTTGGAGTCAGAGCAAGAGTACTATAATCCTCCACTTGGGAAATCCCAGTGGTTGCAGGCGACTTGATGGGTAGGGGTTGAGAGAAGCCTTGAGTCAGGTAAGCAAGCAGAGGCTGTGGATTAATCCGGTGTTTAAAAGCAGATAGTTGGGCACGATGGCGCACTCACAGCATGCCTGTAATCCCAGGAGTTGGGAGGCTGAGACAGGAGGATCTCAGCCTCAGCAACAGTGTGAAAAGTCAAGCATACATAAAAGAAATGAACATCACTTTTTTTTCCACATCAGTTAAGTCACTGGATAATTGCCATCATGATGCAACTTCTTCACTGGAACTGCCTGACTTCCAGTGACAATTACAGGGAAACAGCGGGACGGTGACAAAATACTAGGTGTTGGGGGGGAACTCTATGGAAGTAGCCCCTTCCAGGCTGTAAGCAAACCAGCCAGAGACCCAGCACACCTCACTGGGTCCTCATCCCAGCACCCCTGGACAAGGCAGCATGATCCCTGGAACACAGAGGAATGTCCCCAACCAGGATCCCATTTAAAAGGATGCAGCCCTGGAGCAAAGACCCAGAGCATGGAGGACCTGTGGCTGCATCCCCGCTCTCAGTTTTCCTTTCCAAGTGACAGTACCTTTCTTTGGAGTGACTTATGAGGACTCCTGGAGGGTGGGCGTGTGTTTTCAAACCAAGACCCAGGAGCCATTTGGTTACTGTGCAAGACCAAGTCTTTTTACTTTCTTTTTTTTTTTTTTTTGCCTTCTTAATTCAATCTACCCATCTTCCTTAGTCATTACCAAATGTCACCAAATCCCTTGTGTCAGGCAGAAACAACTACTGTTTGCTGGAAACAGGTTCATTTATGTGCTGGAATAAGACACATCTTACGAATAGCAAATCAAGAAGCATTCTGGAAAATAAGCATTGGCAAAAGAAAAAAAATGTAACTTTATATTGTCCAAAACACTTGCTGGGGAAAATATCATCATTTTTGCTCACTACAATCAGAACCATTAATGACCTCATCTTTACAATTTTGAGGAGTTTTTTTTTTTTTTTAATCTGTGTTCCTCTAGGTTCTAGCAATGGAAGCCTGAGGTTTGTTTGTTGTTGTTGTTGTTGCTCTTTTGGTCATGATTTCAGAACTGTTTAAGGTTTTTCTTGGAGTTATTGAAGAAAGCATGCCATTTTCCTTTTGGTTTTTTTTTTTTTCTTGGTTTTATGGAAATGTTGACCCATCAGGATTTACTTAAATCCTCCTTGGTTATGGGCCTCCAAAGACAAAGCCATATCCATGGCAACCACAGGCCGCCAGCAGAAGAGAGAGACACATCCAGACACAGAGCATAATAGCTGTGTTTACTGATGACTAAGATCTTGAAACCTCTACTGTACATTCCGACTCACAACTTGGGCCTGACTCCAGGCTGGCCTCATCCTCCAGGTCCAGCATCTATAATTGCAAGCCATGGAAAGGGACAGCAGTCGTTTTTCCCAGCCCTACAGGGAGGGTCCTGCAGGAATAGAAAGCCACACTGGGAGGAAAACTGGAAAGGGTAAGTCATGCTGGCACCTCTGGAAACCTCGCATCCCTGAGGGGTTCCCTGCCTACCTCCCGCTGTGAGCAGCTGTTCTCTGAGGCAGTACCTGCTCCAGAGATAGGCCCCCAAACTGAGAGCAGACAGCAAGAGCAGGCCCTGCTAGAGTTCACATCCAAGTGTCTTCCCATTTACCCCTGACCCCTGCACTAGTCTGCCTCATTACATTAGTCTTTTCCGTGTGACAATAAAAATCTGGTAAACACACGAATCCCAAAAAAGGGCTGTCTACACCAAGCACCTCCCAGCCTCTGACACACAGGCACAAAACAAGAATACACTCAGTTCTTACCAAATAGCTCATTGCAATATACTAGACTCATATTTGGCTGAATTTATGTAGCACAATCAATTTGCAAATAATGCTTTCATTCCCTTTTACTGTATATATCAGAACAATTTCCTGTTTACTAGTATGATATCTCCTTTTACTGTATATATCAAACAATTTCCCATTAACTAACATAATGTTTTGGCTTTGGGTTTTAGTACAAATATCCAAGGACAAACCCTTCGGTTAAATTCATCTGAGACAAATTGCCCAGTGAATCCAACTTTTTTTCTGAAATAAATCCACATAGTTCTGGAGTCAGTATGGTGGGAAAAGTCCTAGCGTGTGCTCTCAGCTACCCCAGGCACAAGGATAGTTCAGAGATGTCAACCTCCTGTTGGCTTTTATTTGTTGTTTTCACCTTTAGACATGAGTGGCTAGGCTGACCCTTCAGTGGGAAGGGACAAGGCTCCATGTCAGTTACCACACTGACCACCCCGCAACCCAGGGAGAGGAGTGGTCCATCTTCTCATGCCAAAACAAGACCTAGATGGGCTGAGCCATGCACAACAAATGCCATTTTAGCTGGAATGTTGCCTTGTTATTTTTTTTTTTTTTGCAAACAAAATCAACGTGGTTTTCTTTAAAAGGTATATTTTATAAGGCAGAGTTTTGATCTGCTCTGTGTAAGGAAGGCCTTGGAGAGATTTACTAAAATGGATTTCTATATCAAGAATCACAATAATTTAGCAAGACCCTGTTCCAAAATAAAAATAAAATAGGGCTGGGGGTATAGCTTGGAGGTAGAATACCCCTGGGTTCAATCCTCAGTACCACATTAAAAAAAAAAGAATCACAATAATTTGAATTATTACTTAAGGGTTAGCAGAAACAACTGGAACTTTCATATACTAGAAAGAGATCAATGTCAGATAAGAGCAATAAAATAATAAAAGGGAAAATGAACTTTATTTTATATTAGACTGAGAAAAAATAAAACATAATGAAAAACTTGGATATTTAGAGAGATTTTTCTACCTTTTTTTTCTCCTTTCTTTTTTTTTTTTTTCTTGGTACCTAGAATAAAACCCAGGAGCATTCTATCTCCAAGGTGCATCTCCAGCCCTTTTTATTTTGTGTTTTGAAACAGGGTCTTGCTAGGTTGCTGAGAGTCTTGCTAAGCTGCTGAGTCTGGTCTTGAATCTGCTATCCACCTGTCTCAGCCTCCCAAGTACTGGAATTATAGGCATGCACCACCACACCTGGCAGCTCTCTACCTTTTAAACATGATCTCTGGGCTGGGGATGTAGTTCAATGATAAAGTGCTTTCCTAGTATGGGGGAGGCCCTGGGTTCCATCCCCAGTACCACAAGACAGACAAACTTGATCATCTGAGGACAAGATATCAATATAAATGCTTATAATCATTCTGCTTCCAAGAAAGTCAGAACCCAGGAGTTTAAAAATGTCCAGTCTCCAATTTAATTCCTCTTTTCCTCAATTTATGTCCCCCATAAGGCAAACAGACCTATAGGAAAGGACACAGCATGTCCACAGCTCTTCTTTCAGCCAAATTATTAAAATGTAATTGCTTTACAACTTCTTATGAGTCTATAATTATTTCAAAATAGAAAATAAGAAAAAGTCAAGTGTGAATGATAAACATAAGGAGCCTAATAGACTATGTAGATTCAATCTACCAGCTACAATTTGCCAACATACCCAAGCACATGGCACATAGGTAAAGTTAGATTGCTGAGGAATATAGATAACTGGCTTGGGAGTAGGGGTACAGAGGACACAGAGGGCCTGGAAGAGACATCTAGGGTTCCATGGCTCTGTCGGCAGATAGAGAAAGCAGAGGTTGTATTTCCTTGGTGTTTAGTATTAAGTGCCCAAGTGTAGATATGTGCCTCTGACATCGTGGTTGGATTCCAGTGTGGACACCTGGCCCTCTGTTTCTTTCCTCACCACAGATTGCTTATTTGTTTCCTCTAAGGCCAAGTTGGGTAAAACGAGTTCAGCAACCCTCGGGGATGTTCTGAGGGATCAGGTGTGCAGCCAGTTGGAGATTCTTTTTTGAGTTCGTGTCTTGGACTCACTGTCCAACTTCTGCTTGGAAGCCATAAGCCACTGGCGAGTAAACTGAGCCCAGTGACCATCCTGAGCAGAAAGCACAGCCCTCTGTCTGCCCTGCATGCTCCAGCTAAACCCAGCTTTCTCCGGCAAGATGCCCGACCAAGTTGAAATGTTTAAAAAGCCAGCAGGTCTGGTCAGAGACCCTTGGCTGCTTCCACTACTCTTTTTGAGCACGAAAGCTGGTCCCTCATTGTAAGCGGTTGCCCAGCACACGGCTCTGAATGGAGCCCTTCGCAAATCCTTTTCACTTGGCCTGGAAACCTGAGCTCACGCTCCTTTTCTGGCAAGGACACTGGAAAATTCCCTGTACATAGAGAGCTGGCTCCATTTCCTAGCAATTCTACGAAGTTCTGTCTCTGTTGTGGTAAAAAAAAAAAAAAAAAGGAGAACCCTAACCATCTCCAAGCACTGGGACCTAAAACAAAGAACACCTCAGGCACGGGTGACAAGAAACAAGTCCCACTTTTCAGCATGGGGCACTGCTGAGAATGTAGAATGAGTCTGGCTGCAAACTTAAGTCACAGTGACTGCTGCAACTTGGAACCTACAGGGACCTTAACAGGCCCCCAATATTCCCCACTGGCAAAAGCTATGGAGCCCATGTTACCTTTCTTTGTGTCACTATTATTATTATCTGTAGTGATAGGCAAACAGCTACTAGTTTTATAGAGAAATTAATAGAGGGGGGAGGTCAGTGCCGAGAATAGCTTCAGCTTTGACTCATGATTTGGAATGAATTTTCCAATGTGTGATCTTGGGGAAAATTCTGTATTTCCTGCAAATCCCAGTTTCTTTGTGAAGAAGGAAGAGGAAGAGGAGGAGGAGGAGGAAGAAGAGGAGAAGGAAGAGGAAGAGGAGGAGGAGAAGACAATAGAAAATGAAATGCCTACCTGATAAGGTCGGGATGATTAAATAAGCTAATGAGTATACCATGCTCACTTCACAGTAGGCCTGCCAATATTCCTAGCTTCCCTTTTCCCCTCCTCCTATTCCCAATCCCCCTTTCCTTTCTCAAGCTGTGATTTTTCAAACTGCTTTAACTGCTGGAAATGTTTAAAAATTTAAAATAAATGTCTATGTAGAAGCTAGGCATAGGAAATAGATGAAAACCCAAGTGGCTACAAATGAAGCACCTGGTTTTGTCCCTTTGTCCTCGCCTTGGTGGCTTCCACAACTTAAGCGCCATAGTGACGGCCTTTCTCATCTACTGGGAAGCCCTGGGGGTGCAGGTGCATGGCTGCTCCCACCTTCTGTGGCCCTGCCTCCCAGACCCACGATCAAAGTCTTCCCAGAAAGGGCTCTGGTGTGTGCAGGCTTTAAATAAACGTCCTTTGGACCAGAGTCCTTTCCATTCTGGCGTTTTCCCTGATGAACTCACTTTCCAAAGGGACAGCTGGGCCAGGAGCCCAAGAGCGCTTCCCAGCCCTGCGTTCTGATTGTTCTTGTTGAGCAGTTGGATCAATTGAATAATTTGTCTCTCAGATATTCAATTGAAAAATTTGTCCCCGGATACTTGTTCTAAAACATGATTATAAACACAATTACATACTCATTTCCCAAAAGTTTGAAAATTAAAATGAGTATAAGGAGGAAAAATGACATCACTGGTAATTCTACCATCTGGAGATAGGCACCATTGACACTTTGATATATGTCCTTCCTCTTTTTATGCATGTGTGCCCTTACTTATATAATCATATCAATAGGTAATACATAGTTTGACTCAAACTATACATATAAGTGTGGGGATTCTGCTTTTTTCCATGCCATTAAATAATCTTAGGGGTAGATAATACTGGCTATAAACTATTCTATCATATATATAGAGGTAACATTTGCTCATTCTCCTATTGCAATTCCATTACTTTTAGTATTTTTAACTAAAATGATGTTATAAGGAAAAACACCCTTGTTCATAAATCTACATATTTGTTCTACTTTGATACGTGATGTAGCCAGGCATGGTGGTGCATGCTTGTAATCCCAGTGCTTGGAAGGCTGGGACAGGAGAATGACAGGTTTCAGGCCAGCACACAGTAACTTAGCAAGGCTCTATTTCGAAATTAAAAAAAAAAAAAGGTCCAGGGGTATAGCTCAGAGGTAGAATGCCACTGGATTCACTCCCCAGTACTTAAAAAAAAAGATCCTCACAACAACCTTGGGGCGCTATAGAGCATGTCTGTAATCCCAGCTCCTCAGGAGGTTGAGGCAGGTATATCATGAGTTCAAGCCCAGCCTGGGGCAACATAGCAAGACCCTGTCTCAAAACAAAATAAGAGACTGAGGTGCACATCTGTAATACCAGTACATGGGAGGCTGAGACAGGAGGATTGCAGGTTCAAGGCCACCCTCAGCAATTTAGTGAAACTCTCAGCAATTTATGAGACCTTGTTTCAAAATAAAAAATAAAATAGGGCTGGAGGTGTAGTTCAGAGGTACCAAGAGCTGTGTGCATGTATGTTAACACCAAACTGAAAAAAAAAAACTCCACAAAAATATCCCCATGCCCACCAGCTCTCCCACCTTGCGAGAACGCCGCGCTCATCTCTCCACTGATAGGTCAGTATGTGCCAGATACTTGGTGTATCAAAGATATAGATTCTAGAAGTAGAATTACCAAGTGAAAGCAAGAAACGTGTTTATGGCTCTTGGCATGTATTATATGCTAAATGGTTTTTCATGAAACTTGTATCAATTCATCTTCACAAAAGAGTGCAGGAGAATCTATGCACCAACATCAAAGCACCCAGTTTACAAAATTATCATTGAGTCCCTGGTGAGTTTCATAATATAACAAGAGCAGAAGGAATTGGGAAATTGTGCAGACTTTATTGACCAAGACTTTAAAAAAAAAGCCTAACAAGCGGCCAGAGCCCCTGCTGACTTATAGGACACCATAGGCACAAGTTAGAAAAGGTCCCATCTTCCTCAAGACACTTTTCTGCCATCTGCCTGAAAATGATCATAATAAAGATCAAACCTAAGCAGGGCATGGTGGTGCATACCTATAATCCTAGTACTTTGGAGTCTGAGGATCACAGGTTCAAGGACAGCCTCCGTAATTTAGCAAGACAGTATTGCCAAATAAAAAATAAGGTAGAACTCAGTGGTAGATTGCCCCTGGGTTCAATCCCCAGTACCATAAAAAATTTAAAAAAGTCAAAGCTACCAGTACGGTGGGAAAGGAGGCCTTCTGAGCCCCGCAGTGCACATTTGGTGCTCTAAGACACCACCGCTGCATGTCTAGAAGTCACTATACAAAAGGTTTTCTCTGTTCCCGCAGACCAGACACAGAGCAGAACCTCCCAACACCTGCCAGGGCACAATGCAGTCTCCCTCTCCCTCTCCCCTCCCCTCCCCCTCCCCTCCCCCTCC
>PVJS01065049.1:0-10081 GCA_004027185.1 Glis glis | reverse complement strand
GGAGGATGGCCTCTGGTTTTATTGGGGCAGGAGGAAAGTCTCAAAACTGCCCTGTATCCATATTTGCCCTGGGCCTCAGAGCATCCAGAAGAATGTGGCCGGGCACTTACTTGATCTTGGATGCATTCATCAGATGTGTAACATCGAGGCCCCGAAAATTTAAGCTCCCGATGCAACCATGGCTTTTCTGTATACATTATCTCATTTTATTATCAGAAAACCCCAGTAAGGTGCTAAGTAAAAGAGGTTGAGTGAATTCACCTCGGTCTCACAAAAGTGGTAGAGCCAGGATTTATACCCCTTATTAGACTAGCGTGGTGGTGCACGCTTGTAATCCCAGTACTTGGGAGGCTGAGACAGGAGGATCACAGGTTCGCGGCCAGCCTCAGCAACCTAGTAAGACCCTGTTTCCAATTAAAAAAATAAAACAGAGCTGGGTGTGCGGCTCAGAGGTAGAATGCCCCTGGGTCCAATCCCCAGTACCCCCCCCACACACACACACACAAGTGCTTGGATGTAGCTCAGTTGTAGAACACCCCTTAGTTCCATCCCCTGTACTGGGGAAAACCCTGCCTTAATCAGCTCGAGGGTTACTTTTCTGAGTAAGAATTTACTGTCCACACATGTCCCCATTTAAGTCCTTTCTTCTGGGTCCCCACAGCACCCTGTGATCTATTTGTGTCACAATACTTATCACAATGGACAGCTACCATTGTTTTCTATTTCTATTGCCACTAGGCTGCTAGCAACTTGAGAGCAATGCCCATATCTGATTCATCTTGTTAGTTCCATTTTCTAATACCAGATACAGTATATATGGGGAGGGAATGAATATTTGTTAGATGAATGAACAAAGGGCAATAGCAACAGGTTCATGGCTTGTTTTGAAAAGACAGAGACAGAAATAATAAACGTGCCTAATGTCCAGGGAAAAGTATAAATTTGAATCCTTTGGTTTCTCCCCGTAATTGCAGCATGATTACTTTCTCCCCAGAATTTCACAGTCTCAGAGCCATCATCTTCAATGATTGCAGAAAAGACCCAGAGAGCTCCTTTTCCTCCCAAAGGGCTTAAAAGTTACCTACTAGTTGTTGCCATCAGAAAATAGCTCTGTAATTAAAATAAAATTTTCTATGCCTTGAGCTTTTTCATGCTTTGGGAGTTACTCACTCAGGATTGAGTCCCAGGAGTGGAATAACTAGGACAAAGGAAATGAACATTTTTATTGCTCTTGCTTCATATTGCCAGATTGTTTTCCAGTAAGGGATTGTGCCCATTTACACTGGAGACTGGTGTGAAACTCAGCCCCACGGAAATCCAGATCTTGCTAGTCTCGATAGCTGGTTTTAATTTCCCCAATCTGCCGTGGCTTGTTAATATTAGTTCTGACCTTTGGGGCAAGGTGAACACATGGTTGGACTGAAGAGAAAAGGCTCCGGGTGGCTCAGGAACTTCTTTGGCAACTACAACAGCTGATATTTCAACAGAGTACACGCACACATCCCTTAACAAGGGTGCTTCCTCAGCCTCCCCAGGAACCAACGAACGTCTCCAGATTGCCTCTTTGATGCCACCCACTGGACCTGTTTTGGGGGTCTGTAAATGCAAGCAAGACAGCTGAGTTTTGGATAATTAGCAATGGAAGAAAAATCCTCTAAAAGAACAGGTAGGTGAGAAAGGAAAGTAGACAGGAGTTACACAAATCTAAATCCATTCTTTGGACTCTCTGAAAAGTTTTCTTTACATAGGTGGTTGGTTGAGGTTTGAAAGGGTATGGGGAAGAGTTGGGAAAAGATGATATCTATATCTAATGTGTATTTTTCGATCCATTTGACCTAACTTTGTACGGTGCTGGCCTAAAAGGCAATTCCCTGGCACCTTTGGAAGTCTCTCCAACTTTGTCTAGTCCAATTTTGAATGAAATGTGTGATATAGATTATATCTCTTACCTTCCCTCTGGTATTTAAAGTAGGGTTCATTTGCTGTGACACTTTGAACAAGCTCTCTAGTTTCTCTGGGTGTCAGAAACATCCTCAAAAAACTGGAAATTAAAGTTCCTAGCCTACTTCCCTCAGAGGGCTGCTTAAAGATCAAGAGGGGAGGGGGATAGGATCCAAAGATCTTTGGAGACAGTTTAGGACATCCATGTACTGTCTGAGATAAGTGATCCTGCTTTTTCTGTGGTATCCATAGGCAACACCAGCCACAACCCTCCAGCTGGTCTTCTCCCCGAGTGACTATGGTGTGTGGAGAGCCACTCCTAGGACTAGGATGCAGTGAGATTTTTGACCCAGGCATGGAGCTGAAAACAGGGGGACAGTGGGCCAGGGCAGTGGCTGAGTAGGAAGTAGATTGTAGGCTGCTGCCAGAGAAGGCCTAATACATATTCGTACATATGTACCTAGCCTGTAAGCATGTGGCCAACCTCCCCTCTGCCCTCTAATCCCCCACAAATGTATTTGTACCCACATATTCCAATAAGGAGACCCCATTTGTGATTTTCCCATCAGTACTGTCCTGATGTTTTAAAGAAATTCCTCCTCACACCCCATACTTGGGGGTGGATCAGGATCTACAGGATGTCAGGAAGTCATACCGTATACTTTTCTTCTCTAGAGATAGCCCCATTCTAGAAGTTACAGCTCAGCACTTAGTCTTGAGTGAGAATCAGATGCTGAATGAACCTTAACTATGTAACCAATTCATTGGTCCTTTTCAGAGGGGACTTTATTCTTTTTTTTATTCTCTTCTGCCCCCTTCAAGGTTGGGAAATCTTTCTGGATGCCACTTTCTGCCTCAGACCAAGGCAGTTCCCCCATCCACTTCCCTGCACAGCTCTCTGCTATAATGCTTACCTTGTTGAACTGGGATTACTTGTCCAAATGTATATCCCATCTAGGGCAGGTGTAGACTGTACAAATGCTCATTGAGCAAGTGTCTCTTCTGTGCTAGGGCCTAAGCAGAACACCGGAAACAGATCAATGGAATCCAGTCCATCCTTAAGGAGCCCACAGTCTAGTGGGAAGCAGACCAGGGAAACACTGGTGGATACTTGCTCAGACAGATGGAGGCACATGGGCAATTTGAAAACCCAAAACAGAGCCTCTCCCAAGGATACAGGGACGACTTCCCAGAGAAGGTAAACACTGGATCAGTCCTTGATGAGTGAGTCAGATTTCACTAAGAATGGAAGAGAAGAGAAGGCATTCCAGGATGAGCAAAAGCCCAGAGACAGGAAAGTACATGGTATGTCTTGGAGCTCAGTGAGTCAGCCAGTTCAATTTAAACATGGGTGTCTCAGGGGAGACATGGCTGGGCATGATTAGGTTGGGGCTTGATTTAGAAGAGACTTGAAATGCTAGGGTTGAGAACTTTCCCTAAAGCTTGTTTATTTCTGCTTCTGGGAGCAGAATTGGTAACAGTGGTGAAGAGTCTCATAGCTAGTTCCAGGCAATTTTAAATTGGGTTTTTAAGCCCGGACTCTAGGTTTACCTTTCAGACCTTGGCAAAAAATCTGCTAGCTAGCTGCCCAGCTCAAATTTCCTGCTACTAAAATTATCTTCCTGCCTCTCAGCAGGGTAATGAGGACAATATTATAAATGTAAGAAAACATGTTCATGTGTCTGGCTGGATTACCTTGGACAAACCCTTCCCTTCCCCAGACTCCAGTTTTCCTGTGATGTGAATAAGGATGCTTATAAGGAATGAATAGGATAAAGGATACATTGTTGCTTTGTGGGCAATGGAATACATATATAAATATAAAAAGAGTTATTGGTAAGATTACATGAACAAAGTTAACCAGAGAATTAAATCAGTTAGGAGATTTATTAGGAGAGTTGTATCTCTTCCAAAATCTAGTTCTGAGACTCTACAAGTTCTGATGTAATATAGAAGACCACCTTAAAATATTTTTTCCTTTTAAATGACATAAAATTGTACGTATTTATGGGGCACCATGTGATATCTCAATACATGTTTACAATGTACAATATCAGATCAGGATAATTGGCATATCTATCGCCACAAAAATTTTATCATTTCTTTGTGTTAGGAACATTCAAGATCCCGTCCACTATCTATTTTGGTGTATACAATTACTTATCAACCATCAACACTGTGCTATAGAACATTAGAAGTTCTTTCTTTTATCTAAGTGCATCCTGTACGTGGTAACCATTCTCTCTTCAACCCCCTCCCTCCCCAGCCTCTGGTAACCACTACTCTACTCTCAAGTTCTTGAGATCAACTCTTTTAACTTCTGCAAATAAGTAAGAATATGAGTATTTGTCTTTCTGTGCCTGACATAATTCATTTAACATAATGTGAAAGACCACATTCTTAAATCAAGCTAACTTGATCAATCAACCAAAGAAAAGAAAAGTTCTGAAATGGGAGAAATTTGGTTCCCAGTGTTCTACTCCTCACTTGGCCACTTCACCACTGATTTTCTGTGACTTTAGAAAACTGTTTTCCTTCTCTAGGCCTCAGGTTTGTTTGTTTTGCCTGAGAAGGTGCGATGAAATGATCTTTAGGGGGCTTCTCACCTTTAACATAAATCTCTACATAAAACCAGAAAAGTAAAAATGAATTAATCTTTCTAATTTATTCCCAGGCACTATTTATATTATAAAAGTTAACCTTTGGCCAAAATATTTTAAGTTTCCTTTGCTGATATAAATTGCAGATTAGTCAAAGTGACAGTGTTCGGTAAGATATATTTAGCGTTTTGCAGGTCGCCTTATGTGTCTCAATACATTAAATCTTCAATAACCCTAAGGTGGCAGGTACTCCTGCCTAGTGTCTCACAGACACAATGGGTAGAGGAGGGATTCCACTCAGGTAATGTGGCTCCAGAGCCCATTGCTCTTAACCACTTTGAGCTATGGCCTCAGTGGTTTCATTTAGACAGGTGGGCTCTGATATTAAAGTCAGGTGTGATTTATTCACAGCAACTGGAGGGAATCTAACCCTATGTTAAGACTCTTAGAATGTATTTTAGGGAACTTCTTTAAAGGCAAAGTGGAGCTGGGAGCATTTGAGGGCAGGGGCTGGATATTTCTATTCCCCAGGAGATTGTCCTTGTATAGCCCAGTTCAGTGGAAGAAAGTTGAACTTCTAATAGCCAATCACTGGAGGTTCATCAGGGGGTGGGAAGGTTGCAAAAGAATGAAGTGAGAGCACACTTGGACATCTTCCAGGCAAGCTGTGCAGTTACACGAGTTCTATAGATAAAAGCCTCAAAATAACCAAGGGGGGGCAGGGAGAGCAGGGGTGAGCAAAAGGGAGACATTTAAGTGGAACAGCTCTGGCATATGGACATGTCCTACTTAAAGGCCATTGCTCCTTGCTCCCTATATTCACCCTGCTGCAGCCTCCACCCTCCCGAGCCTCCGTCCCAGTGGCTGGGCATGAAGAACTTTTGCCAGGTTTTGAAGCAGATCACGCTGCCTTTATCCCTAGGGCATCTCCTGGCAGCTAGCAACCACGTGAACAGTGCTTGCCGTCTCTCCCCTCAGCAATGGCTCTACTCACTCCTCTTTCCTAGGTGTCGGGTTTACTCTGATTTATTTAGCCTTGGCTGGAGAGAATATAAAGATGATCAGATAATGCCCATTTCTCCAAGAGTGCCCCAGGCAGCACATTTTAGGAGGGAGAGGGCCCTGTGGCAGGGAAGGCGGCAGTATCCAGGGGAAGACAAGGGCTGCTGTGCCATTTTGGGTGGGGGCAAGCAGTGAGACAGTGAACCTTCCTCTTCCCGTTTGGGCTTTTAATTGCTAGCTCAAAACATTGCATTCTTTTTTTTGGACTTGGTGGCTTGTGTTTTTGTCCTTAGGGCCCTTGCATTTCTGATGTGAATCTTTTTGTCCCTGCTTGGAGCTTGACATTCTACTTGGGCCCAATTTTTTTTTAAATTTCAAAGCTGATACCTACCTCCGTTACCTTTGCCTTGCCACCCCACACAGGATGTAAGCACGTGATCTTTGGTCTTTTATTTGCATACTCCACTAGTCCTGACTTCATTGGCGGGAAGTGACTGGCCAGGCCTGGGCTGTCTTGCTGGCTGCCTTCCTTGCTGGGCTCCAACTTATCTCCTATGTACACAGCCCTTGGAGTTCAGAGGCCTCTGCTGACTTCTGCCCAACCTCTCGCTCTCAGCACCCAAGCCCCCAGTGGTATATACAAGAGCAGAGGCAGACTAGGACTAGAGAAAAAAGAAGAGGAGGCTTGAGACAGGCTGGGAGAGGCTCAGAAGCCCCGTGCACCTCCCCATCCCAGTCCTGTCCACCTGTTGCTGTGGTCACAGACGGAAAGGACAGCTAGGAAGATAGGAAATAAGGCCCGGTACCTTGTGGGCAGTGGTGTCCTTAGCTCTGACGCCTAAGATGTCTCAAGACATGGGAGAGCTCACCCAGACCAGGTTGCAGAAGATCTGGATTCCACACAGCAGCGGCAGCAGCGGGCTGCAACGGCGAAGGGGCTGTAAGTGGGGTTTACTTCCACGGGCTTCAAAGTGGTGGTGGCAGAGAGGGTGTAGAAGAGCAAGGATGCCCCCATCCACTCCCCCCAACCTAAAAGTTGGAATAGATGAACAGCTGATAGAATAGCTGTAGGATAATAAGGGGCTAATGTCAGGAAAGGCGAGGGGAGAGAGAGACAGACAGACAGACAGACAATGCTAAAGAATGAGGATTAGGTAAAGACCATCTTAATCACAGGGATCTTTGACTAGATTTTTTTTGTATCTAGAGCTTATTTGTAATGCTTCATGTTTGGAACTTGAGGTTTCTAGTTTGGGACTGTCCAATGCTAACCTAGAATGTGTCATTTTGGTTACTTCTATTGATGTGTCTGGAAACTGGTCTTGTCTGATTGTGCCTGGGTGAAATAAGGTGATGGTTCCTGGCATCATCTCTCAGGGGACAGGTGCTGGGTACACAACAGCACCATGTCACTGGTCAGCATCTCTCCACCCCTTTTGAAAGCTTCTTCTAAGAAGTCAATACCTGCCTGAGCTGGGAAAGGTTGAGTGTTTTCTCTCCTGCATTGCCTTCGTAGCACATAAAGACCCTCTTGCTGCTCTGAGGATTAGAGGGAAAAACAGTCTTTTCCTGCTTCCTGTTGATGTAGTGCTCACTTTGAAAATTTAAGAAGGAGCAGAGGCAAAGCAGAAGCAAAAAAACCCTGTAAATATATTTTTATTTTTATACTTTTATTGGTGCATTGTAATTATACATCATAGTGAGATTCAAAGTGATAAAACATATATGCATATATATTATTTTTAAATGAAGTATAGTATTTCCTATAGATAACAGGACAATTGTGGGCCAAGGTGTTTCCATCCCAAGAATTATGGCCTGAGGAGCCAGAAGGTGGGTGGAGATAAGGCAGCTGTGGACTGTGGGACCCAGACATCTCAAAAACCAGCTGACCAAGCTAGAGGAGGTCCAGGTTCAGGGTTATTGGGGGAGCAGTAGTTGCTTAGAGTACCTAGGAAGATATAGGATGTTAAATATAGTTTGTAGGATATAGGGTATGAATGGAGTCAAAAGAGGAGTAGACAAAAACCAGCTTCCTGTTCCTCATGCTTCTTTCCACCAGCAATTTCACTCACTCATTTGGAGATCTAGGAGGCTTGATGAGACAGTACTTCATCTCACCCCTCCCCACCTCACCGTTCTAGATGCTATTGCGTTTTAGCTGACAAACAGGCAAGCCACTCTGCATACATTGGTCCTCTGGAGTCAGAACCCTTATATTCCTGGGAACTCTGTCTTTCAAGTTAGATAATTATATGTTAATCACCTGATATAGTTTCTGTCTTCCAGAAGGTGCAAAATCAACACATAATCACTTTAGTTCTGAGCCTCACTTTCCTCAGCTGTAAAATAGGATTAACACCTACCTCCCAGTGTTGCTGGGGGATTCACTGACTCAGAGGTTTTGGATGAAGATTGCCTCTGTTTGAGCCCCAGCTCTGCCACCTCCTGCCTCTGTGACCTTGGATTAGTCTCTCAACCTCTCTGCGCTTCCATTTCCTCACTTGTAGAATGAAGCTACTAATGGTATTTTTGTGAAGTTCAGATGAGCTAAAACATGTAAAATGCTTACAAGAGTGCCAAGCACATAGTATGCACTCAGTTTAATGTTATCATTTAAATGAGAAGGTGGTTGTGTGACCTTATCAACAACCATATCCCCATCATCAAGCCCTGAGCCTGGTACATAGCAGATGCTCAGTAAATGATCACTTTGTTACTTCCACTCTGTGATTCACCACAGCCAACTATGGGGCTGCGTGTGCAGAGGACACTCTCTCTAATGATTGACTGAATTTCATCAGACCACAGATGGTGAAGGCGTGGATAGTGGTTGCCAAGTCCTATCCCAAGCAATGTCTGCCTCACCTCCCATGCTGGGAGGCCAGGTTATTTGACCCCAGAAAGGTCTGAATCACCTTTTGCTTGGAGCATCCTCTCTGGAAGACATGCAATCATGCTGGGTATAGTGGCACACCCCTGTAATCCCAGTACTTGGGAGGCTGAGACAGGAGGATTGCAGATTCAAGGCTGGCAGCGTGCAGTAAATTAACAAGACTCTGTTTCATAATAAAAAAAAATAAAATAGGGCTAGGAGTATAGCTCAGAGGTAGAATGCTCCTGGGTTCATTTAGCAGTACCAAAACAGCAACAAAAAAGAAGACATATAATCACTTAATGATGTTGTTCTTAGTATTAAGTACATCAACATATGTAAAGGGCTCAGAAGCTGTGTGTATTCTTTTCTCATTCAGCATTATGTTTATGCAAGCTATAAATATTATCATCACATGCATTCGTAGCTTGTTTATTCTCTTTTGCTGTGTACTATTATATTTCGTGAATATTAATAGTTTATTTGTCCATCTTATTGTTGATTAGCACTTAAGTAGATTTTGGTACAGTGGACATTCTTGTACATCCTGGTAGAGCAGGCTCTTCCATCTTGTCCTTCTCATGGGTGTCTTGTCTATTTTTGGCCTATTGCTCTTCCACATAAATTTTGGAACCAGCTTTTCAAGTTATACACACAGACAGAACTTTTGGTAATTTGAAATTCCGTTCAATCTGTAAATCAATTTGAGGAGAGTTAACATCCTTGTGATATATTTAGTGTTCCTTAAACATAGTATGTATCTCCATTTTCAGTCTACAAAGGGCATGCATATCATTCTAAGGTTATTTTCCCTTATTTTTATTGCTATTGTAAACAGAAATTTTTTAGAAAATTAAATTTTATAGCAGTTTGATACTAATGTATAAAAGTATAATTATTTTATATACCAAATTTATAATTAGCAAAGCCTGCTAAACTTTATTAGTTTGGGTAATTTTTGTGTAAATGTCAGCTTTCATATTCCCCCTCCGATTCTTAGGGGTTTTTTTCTATACTAACTATTGAACCCAGAGGCATTCTACCTTCAGGCTATACCCCCAACCCTTTTTATTTTTCATTTTGAAACAGGATCTCACTAGGGTCTCACAGAGGGTCTCACAGAGGCTAGCCTCAAACCTGTGACTGTCCTGTCTCAGCCTCCCAAGTACTGGGATTACAGGCATGTGCCACTGCATCCAACTCCAATCCTTATGTTTTTAAATCTCTTTTTCTCATATACTGCTAAGACCTTCCACCTCCAACACTCACACACACACACACACACACACACACACACACACAATGTACAGTACAATGTTAAGTAGAAATGTAAATAGTGTGCATTCTTATGTTGTTCCTGATTTTAAAGGGAGTGCTTTTAAAGTTTCACTATTCAGTTAATTTGATGTCATTTTTTGGTAGATTCCATTTAACAGATTAAGGAAGTTCTGTTTATTCCTAGTTTGCCTGTATAATTTCAAAAATATTCATGGATGATGAATTTTATTAAATGCGTTTTCTATATCCACTGAAATGACATGATTTTTAAATTATTTTAACCTGTTAGTGCGGTATATTTCATTAGAATCTTGTGTGTGTGTGTGTGTGTGTGTGTGTGTGTGTGTGTGTGTGTGTGTTGAACTAATCTTACAGTCCTGGGATA
>PVJS01065048.1:0-10081 GCA_004027185.1 Glis glis | reverse complement strand
GGGGGGGGGGAGACAGGGAGAGAGAAAGAGAGAGAGAGAGAGAGAACTGAGGCTGGCCGCGAACCCGGATCCTCCGGTCTCCGCCTCCCAAAGTACTGGGATTACAAGCGTGCGCCACCACGCCCAGTGAACATGTTTTCATATATCTACTGGCTATATGTGTTTCATCTTTTGAGAAGTGTCTATCAGTTCAAGAGTCCATTTTTTATTGGGTTTGGGGGTTTCAGAATATTTTCAGACATTACTGTTTGAGCACCCCTAATCTGAATATTCAAAGTCTAAAATGCTCCAAAACTGAACCTTTTTGAGTGGTGACATAATCCTCATAAAAGTTCAGATTCCAAAGCACTGTAGAGATTAGGTGAGAGAACAATTTAGCTGGGACCTAATGGTGATGCTGAACTAGCAATGTGCAGATTCTGGGGTGGAAAGTTACAGGCATAGGCAAGTACAAAGTTTCCAAGGTGGGAAGGAAGTTGGCCAGTTCCAGAGAGAGAAAAACAAAGCCAGGGTGATCCAAGTATATTAAAGGGTCAAGAAGTTGCTATTAAAATTTCCTTGCCTCTTGACTTCAAGTTAATACACACATAGAATATTATAGAGGTAAGGGTATGTCTCATGGAGGTGAATTTCTTCATTAGCATTCCAGCCTCCACTGCCTTATTGCTTGGGGAAAGCTCATTTAATCTTTGGCATTTATGAGAGAGAAATCCTACCTTGAGATCATAGCATTGCCCCATTTATCCCTTATCACCTAGCATAGGCAGGTGCAGATATCCTGTATGAAGCTGGTTGCCATGGTAGTCCAGAGAGCTTGGTGGAATTCTCTCACTAACTTTGTGACAGTTTGTGCATATATTAATCTGCTAGCGGTTTCATCATTTGTGTATTTTACAGCTTCTATTACTATTTGTCTAAATCAGTTCTCTTTAATGTGTCTCTAAAAGTGTTCAGTATCTTCATTAGTTAGTTCACATACTGCTTTCAGTGTGAGGGATCAAAATTTGCAGCTTGACATAATCACCTGAAAATGTTGAGAGTTACTGTAGGCACGCCATTGTGCATGGGGAAGAGGGGGAGTGAGGCCCAGGGTACAGGAGAAAAAAAAGGAAAGAGGCATTTTAAGTTTATCAGTATGTGAAGATTGATAGCGTATTAAAATTTTTGTGTGTGTAGTACTGGGGATCAAACCCAGGGGCACTGTACCTCTGAGCTATATCCCCAGCCCTTTTGAAAATTTCTTTTTTAAATTTTGAAACAGCCGGGCGTGGTGGTGCACGCTTGTAATCCCAGTACTTGGGAAGCTGAGTCAGGAGGATTGCAGGTTCGCAGCCAGCCTCAGCTACTTAGTGAGGCCCTCCGCAATTTAGTGAGATTCTGTTTCAAAGTAAAGTATAAAAATAGGGCTGGGGGTGTGGCTCAGAGGTGAAATGTCCCTGGGTTCAATCCCTAGTACTGCAAAAAAATGATAATAATAATAAATAAATTTTGAAACAGGGTCTCACTGAGTTGCTGAGGCTGGTCTTAAACCTGTGATCCTCCTTTCTCAGCCTCCCAAGTACTAGAATTATAGGCACACACCACCATGTCCAGCCCTATTAAAATTTTAATTTAAAAAATCACTATGTGCTTTATTTGAAAATTGAAAGGAAGATAAGTGTTCATTCTGATAGTGTGAATAGTGTTGGATGTGATCTTTACATTGTGTTCATTCTGATGGTGTGAATAGTGTTGGATGTGATCTTTACATTGTGTTCATTCTGATGGTGTGAATAGTGTTGGATGTGATCTTTACATTGTGTTCATTCTGATGGTGTGAACAGTATTGGATGTGATATTTACATTGTGTTCATTCTGATGGTGTGAATAGTGTTGGATGTGATCTTTACATTGTGTTCATTCTGATGGTGTGAATAGTGTTGGATGTGATCTTTACATTGTGTTCATTCTGATGGTGTGAACAGTATTGGATGTGATATTTACATTGTGTTCATTCTGATGGTGTGAATAGTGTTGGATGTGATATTTACATTGTGTACATTCCATTTCCATTTCATCCTTTGGATTGCTTACCAATTGTTTGCATGAACACGATGCCTATTAAACACTTCCATCCTGTCTCATTTGATGCTGACCGTCTCTGTGAGGTAGGCAGGCAGGTAGTGTCTTTTTCCACATGTGGCAGGTAAGAGACGTGGTTCCCCCATCCGTACCTGATAGATTTGTACTGGAACACAGGCCCATGGATGAGAAGGCTGCAGGCGAAACTGCTACTTTGAAGAGATCCCCAAATACAATGGTTTAAATGACACGGAAGCTGATGTCTTACTTCTTTACTGTTTAGAGCTGTGTGGGGGCAGCAGTGCAGGCTGGCAGATGGCAGCCATGCTGAACATGGCTTCTACATTTGTCTCAGCCAGTGGCAAAGGGGAAAAGAGAGCCCAGGTCAGACGTCTTCAAGGAGGTGTCCTGGGAATGCCTTTTCTGCACGAAGCACATTAATTGGAACTTGGTCACGTGTCCACTCCTTTTTGGAAGGCAGGTGGGAAATGTAGATATGGGCGGCCATGTGTCTAATCCTAACCAGAAAAGACTTCAGAGGATAGTTTCTTCTACAAAGAGTGCTCGGACTCTTAGTCTGGGAATCTTTCCACTTCATTTCATTGTGAGATGCATTATACATTAAATGGATATAAAATACAGACACATTTCCCATTTGCATAAGTAGTTCATTCTATCTTCAGAGTAATTTGAATTCTTCAGGGTGCTGACCTTTGGCTTTCTTCATATATCCCCACAACAGGCCCATTTTATGGAGGGGAAAACCAAGGCATGTTGATATCTTTTTTTTTTTGTAGTAGTAGTAGGGATAGAACCCAGGGGCCTTCTAACTCTGGGCTACACCCCCAGACTTATTTTATTTTTTATTTGGAAACAGGGTCTCACTAAGTTGCAGAGGGCCTCATTAAGTTGCTGAGACTGGCTTCGAACCTGCAATCCTCCTGTCTCAGCCTCCCAAGTACTGGGATTACAAGCATGCACCACCACGCCCGGCGGCATGTTGATACCTAAAGGCTCAAGACTAATATGTGATGACCTGCAGAGCAGATGTAGTCCCTGGGCTTCTGAGCTCTGTGCATATGTCTGCCCATTAGATCCACTTTCTGTACTAAGACAAAAATAATTTATAAACCCGAAGAATCCCCAAAGAAACAGAACACCAGCTGCTGGGTGTGGTAGTATATGCCTGTTATCCCCAGTACTTGGGCCCCTGAGACAGGAGGATTCAAGGCCAGCCTCAGCAACTCAGCGAGACTGTTTCAAAATAAAACAAAAAACGAAAAAAAATTAAAAGCCTGGAGCTTAGTGGTAGAATGCCTTGAGTAGGTTCAATCCCCAGTAAAACACACACACACACACACACACACACACACACACACATTGGCCATTTGAGGTCCTTGCCATTTGTTAGTCTTTCTTTCAAAACAAGAATTAAATTCTGTCTTTGCATGATTTTCTTCAGTCCCAGATCCTCTCTTTACTGCAAAAAAATAAATGATATCGAAATGTGTGTAGCAGTATTCAAAATAAATTCCTAAAATATATTTTGGAGTGTGTTTGTGTGTGTGTGTGTGTGTGTGTGTGTGTGTGTGTGTGTGTGGTGTGTGTGTGTGGTGCTGGGGATTAAACCTAGGGTCATTCTACCTCCAAGCTATACCCCCAGCCGTATTTTATTTTTTATTTGGAAACAGGGTCTCGTTAAGTTGCTAAGGCTGGCCTCAAACCTGCAATCCTTCTGTCTTAGCCTCCCAAGTACTGGGATTACAGGCATGTGCCACCACACCAGGCTCTAAAATATGTTTTAATATAATAAATTATGTCGTTGTATATTTACCTTATGCATTGAAATAAGCACATATTTGCATAGTGTGTATATAAGTTTACATATCTCATCTCTTAATGTCTTTGTTAGGTAGCAGTTTAGTGCAGTCAATGTTTAATTCATTCATCATCCAAGATTTCTACTTTTCTTTTTTATAAAAAATAGCTTGAGGCCATATTAATAGTATCTTTACCTAGACATATCAGAAATTCAATTGCATTGCAAATTAAGTGTTATTTGTATTCAAATACACAGCTCTTAGGAAATGAGACCAATAAACAAAGCAATCCATTCTTCTCTAGTAGTTTTAAATGGCCAACCTGAAAAATAAATCTGATATACAATATCCTGATTCACTATTTCCATGAACAAATCAGAAATATTTCACCATTTTGTGCTTCCCCCACTTTCCAGACTTTGACTTCTTAAACGTTTTTTTTTTTTTTTAGAAAATGACTAACCCTAATGTTTTATAGAAATCTCACATTGGACTGTAATATTTATCTTTTCTGCTGCATAAAGGTGTTATATTACTCTAACTCAGTCACTTCATCTAACCATGAGTGGGGCTCCAGCTGGCCCAGCTGGTACAGGGAAGACAGAAACCACCAAGGACCTTGGGCGTGCGCTTGGCATGATGGTTTATGTTTTCAACTGTTCGGAGCAAATGGACTACAAAGTAAGTTATGAAATGATGCGTAAAATGAGGTATTCTAACAACATTATTCCTGTTTGGAATGAAGTGAAAGATAGGTTGAGTATTCCTTATCTGAAATGCTTGGGACCGCCGGGCGTGGTGGCACACGCTTGTAATCCCAGTACTTGGGAGGCTGAGACCGGAGGATCGCAGGTTTGTGGCCAGCATCAACTACTTAGTGAGGCCCTCTGCAACTTAGTGAGACCCTGTTTCAAAATAAAGAATAAAAACAGGGCTGGGGGTATAGCCCGGAGGTAGAATGCCCCTGAGTTCAATCCCTGGTACCGAAAAAAAAAATTACTTCCTGAAATGCTTGGGACCAGAAGTGTTCGGATTTCAGATTTTTTTCAGATTTTGGAATATTTGCATATGTACAATGAGGTATCTTGGGGACAGGGCCCAAGTCTAGATATGAAATCCATTTATATTTCATGTGCACTTTTTACACATAGACTGAAGGTAATTGTACACAGTGGTTTTAATATTTATGTGCATAAAACAGAGTTTCATGGTATAGAATTCCCCACTTACGGCAATAGGTTGGTGCTCAGAAAGCTTAGATGTGGGAATGTTGCAGATTTTCGGGTTAAGAATGCTCAATGTATAAATGCTGGAAAACCCATCCTGCGAACCTCTGACCACCTCAATCCCTCATTCAGTCCATAGGAAACATCTACAAGGGGTTGGTGCAGACAGGCGCTTGGGGCTGCTTCGATGAGTTCAACCGCATTGCCGTGGAGGTTCTGTCCGTGGTGGCGGTGCAAGTGAAAATGATTCACGATGCCATCAGAAATGGGAAAAAGAGGTGGGTGCACTGCGGCTCTTCTCTCTGGTTGCAAATCCAAAGAATAACATGGAGTAATGCAGGAAACCCCACAGTCTACTGCTACCTGTCTCTGTCTAGTGAAATGGATAAAATAGTTACTTTGGAAGAATTTGTTTGAATATCCTCCCATTCTTAAGTAGTGGCTTTTAAGTGCTGAATACAACAAAAATATATTATGGAACTATAATCTCTTAAAGGACACACAACTTCTCTGATGCTAAATCCAGGGACCAGGTCTCTGTCCTCACCTTTGTTGACTTTCCTGTGCATCTGACACAGGTGGCCACTCCATACTGTGTGCCACGCTGCCTTCTCCTGGGTCGCAGGACCCCACCCCCACCCTCTCACCTCCAGGCTGCTCTGCTGCGAGCTTCCTCTGGCCTCTAACATGGGGACGGAGCAGCGCTTCCTTATAGATCACCATGGTGATTGGATGGGAAGCATGTGGACCTGTGCCTGGCTCGCAGTGAGCACCACATCAGGGTTAGCTGCTGTGTCTTATTGTATTTATCTCCTGAGCTGTTAATGTTGGGTGTCTTGGGACTCAGTCTTTGGACTTCTTTTCTCTGTCTACACTTTTCTCCCATGTGATTTCATCCACTGCTAAGGCTTTAAGAAACCATCTCCCAGCCGCTGACTCCCAGAGGCCCAGCGTTCCTGGCCCCTCAGCTCTAGACTTACGGAAACAGCTGCCTGCCAGGGCAGCTCTAGACTCCATATGATGTCTCTTAAGCCGCTCACATTTAATATATACAAAATCAAGACCCTGGTCTTTCCTCCAACACCTGCTCTGTTACTTGACCCTTCCCAGTAGGTGATACGTTCTTCCAATAACTCGGCAAAATCCGCCCAAATGCATCTGTAATCTACCCACTCCTTTACATGAAGCCATACTCCCAAAGGCAGAACACAACTGGCACGTAGGGTGTGATGATCTAATATGAGAAATTAATAGTTTAGTACACAGCACAATTCTGATTCTCTCTGTAACATTCTTTTGGTAGCAACTGCAACCTCCATTTACCTGGCTTGTCTCTGTTTTAACTGGCCTCTCATTTTTTTTAGGGTATTTTGCTCAGCTAGCTCTTGTACAGGGGAACATTTTCAGTCTCCCCATTGGTGAAAGATTGCCCCATTGGAACTATGAGGTTGTTCTAGAAGTTTCCAGTTTATCAGTGGATACACCTGGATGTCTCCACCTTCTAGAAAGCCTCCGTCTTTCCCCCACACCATCTCCCTATGTCCAGATGTCTGTTGTCTTCCCTGCCTCTACTCTCATGCCATGTGAGAGAAGCTCCGTTCTTTCCTCTCCGATCCCCAGCCACATTTTATTTAGCTTTTAGTCAGAGTCTTATAATTTGATGAAACCCAGATGTCATTTGAGGCCGTCCTTTGTTATGGAGATTTATGTCACTGATCCACACAATAATTTTTTAAAATTCCCAGCCATACTTCTTGTCTCCTGGGTCTGGTGTCTGAGTCACGTCCCTTTATCCTTTGGCTAGTCCATGTGCAGATGGTCAGGCTGCTCCATGGTTTCATGAACTGATACATTCCCTTTGCCCTTGAGAAAGGAGCTAAGAGATGGCACCATGCTTGGACACAAAGCCTTCCTTCATCTTCCTGGCCCTACCCCACGGAGGCCCATACTTTCGCTGATGGCTATTTCTGTTAGGTCTGATGGGAGATAGTTACCTGTGGCAAGAGCCCTCTCTGTCTGTGAGAAGCCCTGTCAGGCCTGTCTGCCTGCCCTCACCTGACATTCTGGCAAATGAAGATTTCTCCATGTCACCTTGACTATACGAAACCCACCTGCTTTGAATTACCTAGCGTCTAAGGTGCTGGGAGTCCTGAACATTGTGGGTTTTTTCTCTCTAGGTTTTCCCTCTCTGTTGTGGGATACAGGCCCAGCTCCTTAATTACTTCAACCCTTCCCTTTCTCAGCCAGAGATCTTGTTGAAGCAGCCTTACGTTTTGTCTCATTTATTCCACCTGAGTGTTTCCCTCCATTTGTCTCTCAATTGGGCTCCTACCATTCCGCTGTGAGGCCATCAGTGGCCTAGTTGGGCCCTTGCAAATATTTCTGAAAATCATTACTTCTGTCATGCTTTCAAGTGATAATGGTAGTAAGGGTCACAGCGAACATCTGTTGAGTATTTAGCATGTCCTGGACATTGTGCTCTTAACCACTTATATTCATAATCTCTTAAATCCTTATATAATCCAATAAGGTACGTAATATTATTATCCTTTTTTATTATTAGATGAAGGAATTGGAACACAGGATAATTAACATGCCTAAAGTGATGTAACGCTGGGCTCTGAACATTCTCAATCTGGCTCCAGAGCTTGCTGTCATAACCATCATGCTGTTTACTCTCAGGGGTACTCAGTAGATATTTAGATATTTACTGAGTAAATAGGGAAGAAGGCAAGGAGAGCAGGTAAACAAGTGGACAAGATGACGACTGGACAGGGAGTCCCTTGCTTAGCATGGACATTCTCCATCTAGGCAGTATCCCATTTAAGGAATTGCTAGCCACGCACAGTGGCACATGCCTCTAAACCTAGTACTTGGGAGGCTGAGACAGGAGGATCACAGGTTTGAGGCCAGCTTCAGCAACTTAGTGAGACATGTTTCAAAATTAAAAATTAAAAAAAAGTGAGCTGGGGGTTAACTCAGGTAATGCTATCACCTTTCATTAAATGTTAAAATAATCAAGTCCTCATTTTTCTATTCTAGGATACTGTGGCTATGCTAAATTAAAAAAGAAAATTTCCCATATTTGTAATTCCCGGGGGGAAGGGAGGGTATTTTTAATAAACATGCTTCAAAACATATTCAAAATATGTGTGACTATGAATTTTAAAGAACATTACGCAGCATGAACAGCCTCCTAATAAGAATTTGCATTTTCCTGTGGTTTGCATTTGTCAGTGTGTAGCATATTCGATGGACGCATTTAATTCCATCAACATTCTTTCTATGGTAGATTTGTATTTCTTGGAGAAGCTATCACACTGAAGCCATCAGTTGGAATATTTATTACTATGAACCCAGGATATGCCGGTCGAACCGAATTACCAGAAAATCTCAAAGCTCTTTTCAGGCAAGTGCTATGCTCTGCAGCTGAGCATCTGGTACACTCATGCCACCTAACGTCATGGATTTGCACTGTTACGTGATTTGTCTTTACTTGAGAATTCCTATGGAAAACTCCTTATTATTTCTTTGGGATCCCGCTTTAGAGAAAATTTTTCCCATGACAAATTAACCCTTGTGAATTAGGAAACCAGGACTCAAAATCAGTAGTTAAAGGTTATATGGTAAGTTTGTATATTTAATATTTGTTCTTTTGTCATGATGGTTTATTATAAGCATAATTTTTGTAAATTATGAAATATTTGGGAAATATAGAAAAGAATAAAGAAAAATTATAGCTTCATCACACCTAGATTAATAATTGTTATATTTTCCCTATTATCTTTTATAATTTACATTTTATGGTATTAAAGATATAGTAGGCATGCTTTTATTTTGTTCCTTTCATTTAGTGTGTATGTGTGTGCGTGTATGCGTGCATGCGTGTGTGTGTGTGTGTGTGTGTATATGTGTATTTCTATATTTTGTGGCACTGGAGATTGAACCTAGGGGTGTTTAACTTCTGAGCTACACCTGTAGCCCTATTTTATTTTTTACATTGAAACAGAGTCTTTCTAAGTTACTATGCGCTGGCCTCAAACCTCCTGTCTCAGCCTCTGAAGTACTGGGATTATAGGCATGCTTCATTTAATATTTTGACACACATATTTTATTGTATTATTGAAAATTCTTTGGAAAGATCATTTTATGTAGCTCCACAGTGGTCCTGCTATGGCCTGTCCATATTTTCTGAACTGTCTTTTACTGTCTGACATGTAAAGTCTGGTTTTTTTCTTTTAGTTTTTTGTTTGTTTGTTTGTTTTGCGGTACTGGGGATTGAACCCAGGGGCATTCTACCTCCGAGCTGTACTCCCAGCCTGATTTTTTTTATTCTTTATTTTGAAACACGATCTCATTAAGTTGCAGAGGGCCTCACTAAGTAGCTGAGGTTGGCTGCAAACCCAGATCCTCTGGTTTCAGCCTCCCAAATTACAAGCGTGTGCCACCACGCCCGGCTCTTGTAGTTTTTTATGATTACAAAATAGGCTATAAACATCTATTCATGTGAAAATTTACTCTTATTTCTGATAATTACCCCAGAGTAGATTCCTAAATGTAGAATTATTAGATGAGTACCTAGTAGTGACCTGCTTTCTAAAAATACTCTGCCAATAGATACTCCTACCAGCAATTTGTAAGAGAATCTGTGTGAGTACATCCAGAACCCCTTGTAATTAACTTATCTTTTGAATCACTTTGTTCAGGTACAGTTTAATACAATGACATGCTCCAGGTAAGTGTATAGTTGGTAAAACACTGCCAACAGTCAATCAAGATGCAGAAGACACTCCTAACACCCCAGAAGGGTTCTCATGGCTCTTTGAAGTTAATCCCCCCACTCCAGATAGATTCTCTGTGACTATAGATTACTTTTATCTTTCTTGAGTTTATGTAAACAAACCCCAACAGTATGTACTCCCTTGTGTCTGGCATCTTTCTTTCTTTTTCTTTTTTTTTTTTTTTTTTTTTTTG
>PVJS01065047.1:0-10083 GCA_004027185.1 Glis glis | reverse complement strand
ATGTATTTTTGTGTGCATGCATGTGTGCATGTGTATGGATACATGTATGCATGCATATACGTGTATATTGTATATCTGCGAATGCAAGTATAAGTATACACAATTGTGTGTGTGTATGTAAGTGTGTGTATGTGTATAAGGATGTCAGACCTGCACCTTTCACTTTTTCCCCTAATGGTAGCTGGTCAAACCATGGTCTAATGTCCATCAAAGGTCTGCAGCAATGTGTGAAAGCAGGAAAAAGCTTTGTCTAAGGCCCAAAAGCAGGTAATGGCAGGAGGATATGGATATATGGATTGCTTTTTTGTGCCTAAGGTCCATGCATTTTCTGTGAGTACATACTCTCTGGCTAGTGTGAAAAGTTCTTCAGTAGCCTGTACACCTCTCTAGACTCACAAATGTTTTTTACACTTATATTGGTGCATTATAATCGTACATCATAATGTAGTCCATAGTGATAGTGACACACATGCACACAGCACTTGGTGGGCTCTCCCCTGGCTCCCTCCCACTCCCCCTTCCCCATCCAGGATATTGAGATTGACATTGATATTCTCACATATGTATGTAATGTCAATGGAAGTGAACCTTCATTGATTCTCCCTCTCCTCCAACCCCTAGACCACCTCCCTGGCTCCACTGCAGTTTCTCCTTCATTATCTGCAGTCCCTCTGGTATCCTGATTACTACCTAGTTTCCGCATATGAGAGAAAACATATGACCCTTCACTTTCTGTGACTGTCTAAACTCTCTTAATATAATGTTCTCCGAGATCCACCCATTTTCCTGCAAATGACATAATTTGGTTCTTCTTTATTGCTGAGTAAAATTCCATTGTGTGTATATCCCATAAAACGTTTTGTAATCCTTTCATCTGTTGATGGACACCTAGGTTTGATTCATAATTTGGCTATGGTGAATTGTGCTGCTATGAACATGGGTATGCATATATTGCTGTAATTCTCTCCATCCCCTTTGGAAAGATACTTAGGAGTGGTATAGCCGGATCATATGGTGGATCCATTCCCGATTTTCTGAGGAAGCTCCACACTAATCTCCACAGCAGCTGTACTAATTTGCAATCCCACCAACAGTGTAGAAGAGTTCCTATTTCATCACATCCTAATCAGCATTTATTGTTGTTTTTATTTTCACTGAGTTCATTCTTTTCCCCTCTCCCTGTTGCAGGTCCTCCCAGATCCTCCATGCTGCTTCTGTTCATTCACTTCACCTTCCTTCTGCCTGGAATGCCAGCCCTTCCTTTGCCTTTTCCTCTCAGCCTGGTTAATTCCTTCTCTTCCATGACATTGCTTTTACAATCACCCTGTCCAGAGAAGCAAAGCCAGCTTATGGAGCCATAGCGTGCTAGATATTTCTGTATTTTAATGTTTACATGCATCACTTTGTTTTACTTTAGTGAACACCCTGAGTACAAATGCTGCTGAATTGTACAAATCATTAATTTATTTTCAAGCAAATACTACTGCTGCAAAAGGGGAGAAGGAACAAATACATCACATTTCCACTGGGAACCATATACTGGTATCCAGTAATTGAAAAAGTGAGAAATTCCAGAATGGAATGATGGAAAACAAGACTGTATAACAAACTGGTTTAAATGAAAAGTGGTAGAATGACAACCAACGAAAATACCTATGGCTGCATTGATCACCTAACGTTGGTGAGTTTGAGGGCTTTGAGAACCAGCAAAGGTGTTCTATCGTTTTGTTTGCTTTTGTTTGACAAATGTTAGCACTGTCTCCCTTGCTTCCTGAAGCTCAGTGGAAGGAACACTTCTCATACAATGGCCATTAAACAGCAGTTCTTGAATGTTATATGGATGAACAACTGTTTGAAGAAAGGCATGTATCTGTTCCACTTATTTTATGTATCTTTCCCACAACTCTATGGTAAGAAAGAACTTATTTTGTGGTAAATGTTGAAGAAGTTTAAGAATAATATTTGTTCCTCTTAAATTTCTTAATTGCAAGGAAGAGATAAAAAGTGGCCAACTTAAGCAAAAGGAGAATTATTAGAGCATGTCATGGGCTCAGAATCAACAGGAGGTTATAGACTAGGATTCAGAGGGCCAGGAAAATAATTAAGTAAAAATGAAAAGCAGGAATCCAAAGGCACAGTCACCAGCCTATTACAATAAGGAAACTGCATCTTTTGGTTCCTCTGCAGCCACTGTTGAATTGGGTGGCTTCCAACCACGCCTCCTAATTCTCTTGTATCATACAACTGGGAGAAAACACCAAATTAGTCAAAGTAAATCCACGTGCCTGTTTTCTGTCTCTGCTGGGAAAGGGAGCCAGGATCTAATATCTTTAAAAAAAGCATAACCTAGAATTTTCCAACCACCAAATTGTAGGAATATTCCTGCCACTAAATTGTACAGATTATTTCTGAATAGGAAACCAATGCATTATGAGTTAAGAGTAAATGGATCTAGGGAAACTAAAAACTATATATAATAATTAATCTTGATGATTCATTTGAATTTATAACCGATACTTTCTTTTTCCATGAAGTGCTTTTTCATTTTCATTTATTTTTAATATACTTTTATTGATGTATTGTAATTATACATCATAATGAGGTATAATGTGATAGGAATATACACGTGGTATTTTCCCTCCAGATTCCGCCCCCTCCCTCCCCTTTCCTGTACATGTCCTTGAGATTGGTATTAATAATTTCATATATGTACATAACATTATTTAAACTGTTACCTTCATTACGTCTCCTTCCCCTCTTCTCCCTCCCCTCGATAGCTCCATTAGAGTCTCTACTCCTTTAATTGAGGTCTCTTTTGTTACCCAATTTCTCACTAGTTTCCATATGAGAGAAAACATACAACTATTTGCTTTCTGAGACTGGCTAATCTCAGCATAATATTCTCTAGTTCCATCCATTTTCCTGCAAATTACATAATTTTGTTCTTCTTTGTGACTGAGTAAAATTCCATTGTGTGTATAACCATACTTTCTTATTCACACATCAACTAGCAGTGAGAAATGGTGCATACACAATGTATTCCTATGTTTTCAGAGAGCAGCCTATTTAAATACTTTCTTCCTGTGAGTTTTTCTGCAGTAGGTATTTTCTTTTGTATGCATGATAATGGTTTTTTTTCTTGTGGTTGTGAAGTATAAATAAATATTTATGAAAGCACCTTTGTCCTGCTTTCCTCACAGTCTAGAATATCAGGAAGTTTGTTCTTGTTACTAGTTTGGCTCATCACCCTGTACTCCTAAGTTCCTAAAGACCAGAGACTTGACTTTGTTGACTTCTGTATCCTCACTATCTAGAATAGAGCAGGCACAAATGCTCAATGTACACTTGTTGGATGTTGATTTCCTAAGAGTATACATTCTAGGATACTTACTGAGCCATTGCTTATGATAGCAACAGCAATGGAAATGGGAACAACCTATATATCCCTCAATAGGGAGACAATAAATACATTTCGATAAATCTACATTTATGAGATGTGTATGATATGTTAAGTAAAAACAAAAAAATGGGTTGCCAAAATTAGTGTAATCATATTTTTGTGAAAATATGTACATATTAAAAGCAGCACATAGAGAACTATACTAAAATGTTGAGAGATTATCACCAAGGGTAGATTCAGAAGGGAAGTATTGGCACAGTCTTTTCATTTTTTACTTTAAATAATTCCCTTTAAAAATGTTTTTATTATTATGAAGGTATAATGTGTGCATTGTAAAATGTAGTATTTGTATTGTGGTAACAAAACTAAAAAATTAAATATCCTAATGGTTTCCCTTAATATCTCTATATCTACATGTACAGAAACTTTATACAATAATATAATTTTGTATGTACAAACTTTCTAGTAAATGACAGATGCAATTTTACTCCAATAAATTTTTTCTCTCATCAAATACACACATGTATTGGTAAATAGAACTCACTAAAATTAAAATTGTTTCTTCTTGGAAAGTAAATAAAAGTAAAGCTCCAGATTGAAGGAGAATATTCACAGTAAATATATCTTTTGGACAAAGTACTTCTATCCATAATATGTAAAGTATTCTTACAATGCAATAAGATGATAACATAGTGTCTTAAATAAGTGGGCAAAATTTTGAACACTTGACAAAAAAGGTATGTAAATGGCTAAAAAAGTACGTAAACAGATATTCAACATCATTAGTCATTAGAAAAATAAAGTTAAAACCACATTGAAATATCACTAAGCACCCATTAGATAGCTAAAATTTAAAGGACCAACAACACCAAGTGGTGGCAAGGATGCGAAGCAACTGAAACTCTCATACATGCGGGTGGGAATTTAAAATGGTACAAATAATTTGGAAAATAGTCGGCCTGTTTCTTCTAAAGTAAAACATATACTTGGCAAATTACTCAGCCTGTGTGAGAATGCTCATAGCAGCTTTAATCACATTAGCCCAAACTCCATCAATTAAAATTATGAAATCAATTAAAATAGATTGTATGTGGGGGATAATATATCACACCCAGAGGCCAACTCCAAAGCCATGTTGAAGGAATGAAAATCTTCTTGGCACCCTGCATTTCTAAACAGTATGTAAACATCATGGGTGTCTCGGATTCTTCATTTACTGACTCTTAGACTCTCTGTGAAGTTAAACCCAGACGTGCTGGTCCTCTATTTGGTCACTTTTACTCGCTACTTTTTCTGTGTGCTCCATTTCAGTTCCAGCATTTTAGATTTAGGCTTTATGTAGTTTAAGAAAGAAAACCTTTGATCTAGAATCTGAAGATTTGAGTTTCTCTTTTGGCTTCGGGCCTCTCACTTCCATTCATATATATATTATACATGAATACATATAAATAATGTCTAACCACATAATACATGCAAATAATGTCTAACCACAATGGACTCATCATTGAATACTGACCAACCCACGGAGTTATTATGATTATTAAATAAGATAATGGAACGCTCTGCACTCATACTAAATATTAGCTGCAGTCTTCAGGAGTGGTGGGGATGGGCTTCATGGCAGGTCACACACAGTAACCTGGTCACATGGTACTACTTCTATAAGAACAGAACAAAGTTAACACAGAGCTTAAAAATGCATAAATGTTCTGTATATAAACCCTTGTTATCAGGACGACTTCAGAACTTCAAAGTTTCCCAGTGTTGTAGTTTTCTCTTGGAAATGCTGCCTGTTGGGTGCTGGAACTAATGACAAGCATGGTTGAGTATCTGTTTCCTCCATTGTGAAGTCATCCCTGAAAATACCATTCCAGGTGGCAGTGCTCCAGGGATCAAGAGCACAAGATGTCTGAGCTCACTCACTGGCTCAGAATGAACATGAGTTCCACTTGAAACTGATGTGAGAAACACAGTCACTGTGCTAGGAGGCTTCGAGGCTCTCTAGGCTAAAGGAAAAGAGAAATGAAGGGAGCAAGAAAGGGATGGATTTATGAAATCTTGGAACTTTCCAGATGCAACTTTGAGATTTAGAGATAATGTTTGATAACACCTGCAATTTGTAAATCAGATCAGGTAGGAAAGAACAGAAAAGGGAAGAAACAATTTTCATCAAACAAGCCAATATTTCATTAGTCTTATAACTTTGTTCCTCATTATTTTCTTTCTGTAAATTTACAGAAGCTGATGATAAAACAGTACCACGATCTAAAAAGGCCCTTGAGTCTAAATATTTCCACTGAGAGAAATTGATTTTCTAATTTCTAAATTCTATAAGTTCAAAATGTTATTTGTCCACTACATTTAACATGCCAGCTATGATATCTGACCTCTGAAATTTCTGTTCATACAGATAGGATTTCAGTAGCAGTCATCATTTCATGTAATTGGGCTTTTAAGATAATTTAAAAACACACATGTAAATATGCAATTTGGCTCTTTTGTATCTTATATTGAACAATTAACAAATAGCAGACCTCATTGGCCAGCCCACATGTTTCTGAATTTGGGTACAGAAATAGCAGATTTGCCTCACTGTGGAGGCAGCAGTGTGATGAAATAAAGAGAAACTTACAGAAAACAGATTTGACCCCTAGCACTTCCATTTGCTAGCTGTGTCATCCTGCATAACACAGAAGTCCCAGACTCCCTTTGTGTGAGTTTCTTCATTCGGAAAATAAATTTTCTTCTCTTGCAACACTGGGCCATAATAAACTGCTAAACTTGCTAAAGCTGAGGGATGTGTGATTGTGTCCTTGGCAATAATACTTTCCAAATACCACCATAACTTGCTCCCCAATCCCCAGTGCTTTCCACAGATCACCATGTATTTGGCCATGAGGATTATATATGCCCTTAACCTTTGACATGGCCAGTGCCCTACTCTGCCTCTATCTCACTGTGTGCCCGCTCAGCTGATCTCCTTGCAATTCCTCAAACAGGACAGCTATATTCCCACATCTGAACCTTTACATTTTCAGTTTCCTTTGCCTGGAAAGCTCATCACACATCAGGATCCCTTAAGCCTTGGCTGAAAACTTACCCCAGAGAGCCTGTCTTGACCATCCTGCATAAAACAGTACCATGCGTCAGCCATTTTTTCCATGTCTTTTGCTCTATCTATAACTTCATAGCCCCTTCTAGCCTGGCATATTTTACACTTATTTTAGCATTATTTTTATATATGGTGTATTGTTATTAAACATCCTTTATGTCTAGCATGTAGGGTTATTGAAGACAAGGGCTTCATCAGTTTATTTCACTGCTATACTCTCAGCATTCAGAGTAGTCCTTATCACATAATAAAATGAATATCTGTTAAATCAATGAAAAAAGTATCAAGCAAAAATTTTAGTTGTTAAAAAAATCAGGTGACGTGCGGGGCGTGGTGGCGCACGCTTGTAATCCCAGTACTTTGGGAGGCGGAGACCGGAGGATCCGGGTTTGCGGCCAGCCTCAGCTCTATTTCTCTCTCTCTCTCCCCCCCCCCGTCCTCTCTCTCTCTCTCTCTACTTAGTGAGGCCCTCCACAACTTCGTGAGACCCGGTTTCAAAATAAAATATAAAAAAATAGGGCTGGGGGCGTAGCGCGGAGGTAGAACGGCCCTGCGTTCAATCCCCGGCACCGCAAAAAAAAAAAAAAAAAAAATCAGGTGACACTTTAGACCTCATCATTAGAAATTCACAATGGAATTTTACTCAGCCTTAGAGAAGAACAACATTATGTCATTTGCAGGGAAATGGATGGAACTAGAAAATATTATTCTAAGTGAGATAAACCAATCACAGAAAGTGAAGGGTCATATATTTTCTCTCATGTGTGGAAGCTAGGGATAAATTGGGATGTAAGAGGGACTCCACATATAGGAGGAGAAACCCCAGTTGAGCAATGAAGGTGGTCTAAGGGAGGGAGACAGTCTTGGTGAAGGAAACACTTCAAATGACGCTACGTACATGTACGAAATTATCAATGCCAGTATCAGTACCACGTGTGGGGAACGGGAGAGAGTGGGATGGGATTCAGGGGAAGCTCACCAAGTGCCACGTGCACGTCTGTCCCTGTCACTCTGAACTTTATTCTGATGTATGATTACAATGCACCAATACAAGTATATTAAAAATAAACAAATTCACTGCAGACTGTCAAGTGAATAGTGAAGTCTAGATATTGAAGTGTTATAAAAATTTACAGATTTGAATTTTCTTCACATGAACTCCAGAAATTTTTAGCAGAAATGCAATGTCCAGAAATTCCTGACATAGTTCATAAGGCTCTGGGCCCTCAAGATTCCTCCTTTTTGTTTCTAGAACTGGCTGGTACCCCAGGTCTCTCAGAAGAACATAAAAATTTCAATTGCTTTGGTTGAATTATATTCTCTCCTTTGAAAGAGTTGGTATATGCTGGCAGTGAAATTACTGTGAATCTTGCTTTGATATCACATCCTGGGACATAAATAATGGATAGTTCTAAAGGTGGTCCCACTACTGAAGGTTAAAACACTATTCAGCTTTATTTCAGAAAACAAACCATGCAAAATCATTTCCTTGTTGCTTTTTCTAATTAAAAGGCTAAAAATCAATTTTTCTCAGATACCCATGGCATGGTGATGAAAACATTATTGGAATCCTGACAAATTATCTTTACTCAAGACAAACAGTGTTGAGTGAAAGTTGGTTAATACCGACAATTCAATGTCTGAGAATAACTCCATTACCGTTAGGCAGAAATTAATTGTTTTATAGGTATTCCAATAGGAAATTTAAAGTGTTGAATTCAGAAAAACACTTCCATAACCTAATGATCGATACTAGGTGATTTATGTTGGGCTGTTTGCCTTATTTTACAGCAGTAGCAATGGGTAAGATATTAAAGCAGGATCCCTAAACAAAAAGCATCATTCATCAGAAATCCTGACTTTGGAAGGTGAAATATTGTTTCCAAGTCCCTTATCTCATGGAATGTGAAGCTGGTGGTGAAGGCGAGGTATTTCTGGGAAGCTAGCCTTTTGTTTTGCTTTGCCTTCCAGCCACATCAATAAGTAACAACCCCAAAGCAAATAAACTACTAAAGAGAACATAAAAAGACCATATTTATTTTAATTTAAAAAGTATGACCAGGCACCATGGTGCACACCTACAATCACAACTACTCAGGAGTCTGAGTCAGGAGAACCACAAGTTTGAGGCCAGCAAGATTATGTTTCAAAATAAAAAATAAAGCTGAGTATGATGGCACACACATGTAATCCCAGTACTTGGGAGGCCAAAACAGGATGATTATAGGTTTGAGGTCAGCCTTGGTAACTTAGTGAGAACCTGTTTCAAAATAAAAAAAAAAAAACAGGCTAGGGGTTAGCTTAGGGGTAGAATGCCCTTGGGTTCAACCCCAGTACCACAAAATAAATAAATTAACTAAAAGGGCTGGAGATTGCCAGGCGTGGTGGTGCATGCTTGTAATCCCAGTACTTGGGAGGCTGAGACAGGAGGATCGCAGGTTCGCAGCCAGCCTCAGTTACTTAGTGAGGCCCTCCGCAACTTAGTGAGACCCTGGTTCAAAATAAAGAATAAAATAGGGCTGGGGGTGTAGCTCAGAGGTAGAATGGCCCTGGGTTCCCTCCCCAGTACCGAAATAAAGGGGGGGCTGGGAATGTACTTCAGTGGTAGAGTATACAGGGTTCAATAACTAGTACTGCACAAGAAAACTACAACAACAGTATAATCACCAACAAATCTTTACATCCTCTTAGTAATTAAATAAGCTTTTCTCTGGCTTTTCTGTCCACTTTAAAATTTGTGCTATTTAGGAAAGGATGAGTCCTAGAGTAACTGCAAATCACCACAAATAGTAGCTCTTATCTATCTAATCACTAATGCAGAATGTCTTACTCATTTAACCTACACAGTTATGCTGATTACTTCTTTCTGAGGGAGGTGGGCACTGACTAGGAACATAGCTAGGTCTTAAGTGAGTGCAAGTGAAGAAGTTTGTTTAGAAAGGAGAGGGGATACAAAAGGCAGAGAAAATCCTCAGAAAGCAAATACACACATTGTATTTAAATTCGGAAATAGGCACATAGACATATACTAGTGCATTGCAGTAATGTCTACATTACTGTATCTCTAGTTTGGGAGTAAGACTTTAGTTAGAATGGAGCTCTGCTCTTCACTAGCTATGTGATTTTGAGCAAGGTGCTTAATCTCCATTGGCCTCAGTTTTCTAATCTTTAAAATAGAGCCACCGAAACTACCCATAAGATTGTTGTAAACAAAATTCTTTAAGTATATACACCACAACATTGTTTTAAAACATTATGTATATAATAGAATTCTCATATTTATAGTAAGATTTTTAGGTAGATTGGGTAAAATCATAGTTATAGAGAATGGGAATAAACCTACCGTATGACCCAGCAATACCACTTCTAGGTATCTACCCCAAAGAACTAAAACCTAATTACCAGACTAATGCATGTGTATCTATGTTTATAGCAGCACAATTCACAATTGCCAAACTTTGGAACCAGCCAAGGTGTCCATCAACAGATGAATGGATCACAAAACTATGGGATATGTACACAATGGAATTTTACGCAGCCACAAAGAAGAACAAAATCACATCATTTGCAG
>PVJS01065046.1:0-10083 GCA_004027185.1 Glis glis | reverse complement strand
TCTGTCTTTTTTTTTTTTTTTTTTTTTGCGGTACCGGGGATTGAACCCAGGGGCGTTCTACCTCCGCGCTACACCCCTGGCCCTATTTTTTTATGCTTTATTTTTGAAACCGGGTCTCATGAAGTTGCGGAGGGCCTCACTAGGGAGAGAGAGAGAGAGAGAGAGAGAGATTGCGCACGCGCATGCGCGCTGAGGTTGGCCTCGAACCCGGATCCTCCGGTCTCCGCCTCCCAAAGTACTGGGATTACAAGCGTGCACCACCACACCCGGCTTCCCTCAGCCCTTTTTATTTTTTATTTTTAAACAGGGTCTCACTAAGTTATGTGCATTGGCCTCAAACCTGTGATCTTCCTGTCTCAGCCTCCCAAGTACTAAGATTACAGGTGCCACCAGGCCCAGCTAAATATTTCTTTATTATCATGCCAGCAGCACTTGCTCAGGTTGTTCTGAAACCTAGGGTACCTTTCACCTATTATCCCATCCTAGCCATTCCTCAATATCTAAATCAAGTCTGACTCCTCATAAGATTCTCCCTAGCTATTCTGACCCACATTGAGATATTTCTTTTCTAAGTTCTGGACACATTTTCTGTCTGTATAATCTATTGTGATTTTTATCACTTTCAGCCTTGAAACATTACTTAACTGTTTCACGTGTCTAGACTAAGCTTCCGGAGAACAAGGACTGAGCGCACCTGCGTTTTGCACTCCCTCCATGCCCAGCTCAAGGCCTTAACATAATAGGTGCTCAGTAAATATGAGATGAGCATGTTCTTCTTCTCTAGGTCTTTTTTCTTTTCTTTTTCCTATTTACTGAGGCAGCCCATCGCTACATAAATAGATGAAAGTGACGAATTATAGCAATGAATCGTTAGCACAGGAATTTTGCAAAGACTAAAGCTTTTATTCCAGTCAGGGTTCATTTACTTTCAGAAGCAGTTTCCAAGTCCTTTGTGTAGAGGACAGCCTCGTTGATGCTCTGGGTGATGTAATCTATGTTGCTGGCATTGATGCAGGTGAAGTTAATCCTACTATTCTTGGGGATGTAGATATGTTTCTTCTTGATTATGTATTCTACCTGTTGGTCTGTGATAATCAGAAGGTCTCAGATCCTGGGGTAGCCACTTTGAATTTCCCTCAAACCCAGGCAAGATGACATGGGACAGGAAATGTCCGCATTTCTGGGGTGCCAGAAGGGTCTTTAAAGCAGCCCCACTTTCCAGAGGAAATAATGAACATCTGGAGCAAAGCTGTGGAGTAGTTACCTGGTCAATGAAGCTGAAGGTTCAAATACAGGCCCCAAGTTAGAAAGAGCAGAGCCACCCTGTCTTAGACACTTACAGTTGAGCCCAAGATAACCATGGCTGCCAGTCTGTTCAGTGATGTGATCCCAGGAGCCAGGGGTTCCCAGGAGCCGGAGCTTCTCCTTCACCTTTTCCTTGATCAACATGATGTTCTCCACAATCCCCTTTAGACTCTGCTTCCTGCCAAGGAAGACAGCAGAAAATGAGGATATGAGGTCTTCCGTGCTTTCAGACCTCCTCATTATCTGTTCTTCTCACCCTCCAAAGCCACCAGGAGAGTGCCTGAGGGTACGCCAGTACAGCCTGGGCTCTGGAATCATTATGAAGGGGAGGGAGGTTTGATCCTGCCATATTCTGGATGTTGAATGTCCCACAAACACCCATGTGCCCCTGCCTGTGGCACGACTGGGCAGTGGTGGGACCTTCAGGAGGGGTGGCTAGTGGGAGGAAGTTAGGTCATTGGGAGTGTGCCCTGGAGGTAATGTTGGGACCCCAGCCCTTTCCCTTTCTTTTCTCTGCTTCCTGACCACCGCAAAGTGAGCAGCTTGCCACACACGCTGCCTCACCACAGGCCCAAGCAACAGGACCATGAACTGAAACCTCTAAAACTGTTAGCCAAAATAAAACTTTCCTTTTTTTTCTTTTTGAACCCAGGGGCCTTCTACCTCAGACCTACACCCCTAGCTCTTTTTATTTTTTTATTTTGAAACAGGGTCTCACTAAGTTGCTGAGGGCCTCACTAAGTTGCTGAGGCTGGTCTTCAAGCTTCAATCCTCCCGTGTCAGCTTCCCAAGCACTGGGCTTAGAAGTGTGCGCCACTGTGCCTGGCTTTTCCTTTTATGTTATCTCAGGTATTTTGTTATAGTAACACAAAGATGAGTAATACAAATCCCCTACTAATTTAAGCATGCTAAGCATGCTCCCAGTCAGATTTTGCCAGAATAGAAAGCTCCTGGTGCTTTCTAACTTCCTCCTGCATCTGGAAGTGCTCAAATAACTCACTGGCCTATCTCCAAAATGAATGTCTGTTGCCCACCCTCACTGAGGCAGGGCAACCCTTCGCATAGGTATAACCATTGGTACACAGTAGGTTCTCTGTAAAATGTGATGAATGAATTGGTGAATTAGTGTGATAAAAAGGCTACATGGGCAAGGAGAGAACAGCCAGCCGAATCCTGCGAACTGGCAAGTCTCCAGGCTTCCAGGCTCCACCCACTGCCCCAGCCCCAAACCTTGCACCCTCACCATTCTCCCTGCAGGGCGGGGTTGCAAAGGATGGAGGTGATGATGCGAGCCCCCATGGAAGGAGGGTTCAGCCACAGTGCACAGGCGTCCTGCGTCAGCTGCGAGAGGACGCACAGCAAGTGCTGGTTGTCCAGCGCCACCACGACCAGGATGCTCACTCCTTCATCTGCAGCATCAGGAAGACAGCCTCGCCCTCAGTCTCCCCATCCACCACCAGAGCCTGCACCTGTACCTCTGTCCCCACACCTTGCAGAAGAGAGGAGTGTGCTACGGGGCCTGTGCCCAGGGCAGTATCCAGTCCCAGGAAGTTGCTATAGCCTCTTCTAGAAAAAGCACCCAGGACTAAGAGTCTTCAAGGAGGAAGGGGCGTGAAAGATCATTAAGTCCCTCTCATCTTACAGTTGGGGAACAGAGGCTTGAAAAGGTGGTGTGTGTGTGTGTGTGTGTGTGTGTGTGTGTGTGTGTTGCTCGGGATTGAAGCCTGGAGCATTCTACCTCTGAGCTATACCCCCAGCCTTATTTTATTTTGAAACAGGGTCTCATTAAATTACTGTGCACTGGCCTCAAACTTGCAATCCTTCTGTCTTAGCCTCCCAAGTACTGGGATTACAGGTGTGTGCCACCACACCCAGCTGGTGAGATGATGGTGAGTTGGTTCAGGTAGCTAGTTCTAGAAACACAACCCAGCTGCTAGCTCATCGCTCCTCCCTTCTGCCTCCCGGTGCTCTTTCCCTGTCCTGGGCTCCCTCCAGAGGCAAACACATTGTGCCATAGGCGGGGCACCACTTCCTCATTAGACCATCCTTTCTCCTCCTGCCCATATCATACCATAAATGCCAAAATTCTTGGTCAGAGACTGGCTGCAGAAGAACTCAAACCCTCCAGACACAAAGTATTGTAAGATTCCAACATCTTCTTCCAGGTCGCCAGTGAATAAACCTTGACAGGGGATGTCAAAAAAGAGGAATATCTGCTTGCTCTGTAGAAGAAAGGAGACCCCCAAAGGCATGAGACTGCAGGAGGAGATCACAGGCAGCGAGAGGGAGGCCATGCAGGCAGGATATTGAGCTCACCTTAATGGTGGACATCAGCTTGGCCAGCTGGCTTTGCGTCAACTTGCAGTCGATGATGTTCCCAATCACCAGGATGCAGCCATGAGGAATCTGCTGTAGGTAGAGACTGTCTCATCAGAGACTTCCTCTATTAGTGGCACCAGGGCATTTGGAGGAGAAATGCTCCTCCCTGGTGGTTCCTACTGAAACGCCAGGCAAATCCAAGCCTAGTAGAGGCCTTGGATAACTGAGGGAGTGGGGAGGAGAGGAAAATAAGACTGTCAGTCAGGTCTGGGGAGAAGTTCCTGAGGGGGCTCCTCTACCTCCACCACACTGAGGAACATGTTGGAGTCTATGCACAGCTGCGTGGGGTCCCAGATGAAGTACTCGTAAACTGTAAAGCCCAGGTCCTGGAAGACGAGTCCGTGTAGTTCTGTGGGAACACAGCCCCCCCACTAGCTGCGAAACATGGAAATGGAGAGATGGAGGCAGAGGTGCGGAGAATAGGGCTGAGGGTCACTGAGGATAGGACACTAACAGAAAGAGGAGACCTTGGCTTGTCCGCCATCTTTCTCATGACAGAGCAGGGACAACAGTGAAGATGGAAAATGGGGTGGGCATTAGGAATAGGGGCCAGGATCTTCAGTGGCCCTCATCTTGTGTGACACTCACCTCTTTGAGATGAGATGATGCAGACTATTTTAGCATCCCTATGCCATGTCCTGAGGAACTGGGCCCCGAGCTGAAAGGCGCCACTGTCACCCACAGTGTGTACACCCCCTACCTGTTGGCAGAAAACAAACAGACCTAACACTTTACAGGAATAATGGTAACACTAACACCACATTGGACTCAGGTTGGCTTTTTTGGGGGGTTGTTTGTTTGTTTTTGGTTTTGGTACTGGGAATTGAACCCAGGGGCATTCTACCTTTAAGCTACATCCCCAGCCCTATTTTATTTTTCTTTGGAAACAGGGTCTCACAAAGCTGCTGAGGGTCTCAGTAAGTTGCTAAGGCTGGCCTCAAACCTGTGATCCTCCTATCTCACCCTCTCAAGTATTAGGATTACAGGTGTGTCCTACTGAGCCTGGCTTCAGATTTTTTTCTTCTTTTGCAGTGCTAGGGATGGAATCCAGGTCTTTGTGTATACTGAGCATGTGCTTTACCAGTGAATGACACCTCCCAGCCCCTCTTTCTTGGAAGAGCACTCAAATCAGCAGTGTGAGTGGGTGCAAACAGCGCTGGATTGGGGTTCAGATCCAGGCTGTGCCCCTCAGTGGATAAAGATGTGGGCTTGGTCTCAGTGCTGCCTTTGTTGAAGACCTGCCCTGCAAGGTCCTGCGCTGGGTTAAGGTTGTGCAGCCCTGAAACTCCACTCTCTGTAGTCTCACCCTGTTCTCCACGATGGCTTGGTTATGCCTTCCAAAGAGGAGTTCCAAGGAGGCCTGGATAAAAGACTGCATTCCCGTCATGGGCAAGTACTCATAGTTCAGAGAGGGATCCTGCGCAATCTGCAGTCGGATCTTGCGCACCACGAGAGACACCCAGGGGTGGCCTTCATCGGTCATGCAGACTGTAAAGGAAACCGCAGAGGGAGCTCTGAAGGCCCAGCCTGGTCTCTTAGGTCTGGGCTCTGCAGACAGCCCACAGATAGCGAGCCTGTCCTGGGCTTCTTGGAGCTTTGGAAAGTTGCCTAGGGAAAGACAGCTATCCCTTTTATTTTATTTATTTTCCTTCGTCTTTATAAAAAGTGTGCTGTTTTAAATTTTTATCTTTTAAAAAAAGACAACTGAGCTGGGCGTGGTGGCGCACGCATGTAATCTCAGTACTTGGGAGGCTGGAACAGGAGGATGGCAGGTTCGTGGCCAGCCTCAGCAACTTAGGCCCTTCGTAACTTAGTGAGACCCTGTTTCAAAATAAAAGAATAAAATAGGGCTGGGGGTGTAGCTCAGAGGTAGAATGCCCCTGAGGTTCAATCCCCAGTAACACACACACACACACAAACACACACACACAAAGACAACTGAAACCTATGTCATTTGAAGATTAAAAATTATATACTAGCCGGGCGTAATGGCGCATGCTTGTAATCCCAGTACTTTGGGAGGTGGAGACCGGAGGATCCTGGTTCGTGGCCAGCCTTAGCTCTCTCGCTCTCTCGCTCTCTCGCTCTCTCTCTTCCTGTCTCTCTCTCTCTCTCTCTCTCTCTCTCTCTCTCTCTCTCCTTACTGAGGCCCTCCGCAACTTCGTGAGACCCAGTTTCAAAATGAAGTATAAAGAATGGGGCTGGGGGCGTAGTGCGGAGGTAGAACGCCCCTGCGTTCAATCCCCGGTACCGCAAAAAAAAAAAAAGAAATTATATACTAAATGGGGGTTATGGATACATGAAATTTAAGCCAGGAGTGGTGGCACATGCTTGTAATCCCAGTACTTGGGAGGCTGAGACAGAAGGATCACAGGTTCAAAGCCAGTTGCGGCAATTTAGCAAGGCTCTCAGCAACATAGTGAGACCTTGTTTCCAAATAAGAAATAAAATCGTGCTGGGGTTGTAGTTTGGAGGTAGAGTACTTCTGGGTCCAATTCCCAGTCCCCCCCCCAAAAAAAAAAGAAGAAGAAAAGAAAAGAAACTAAATCAGGGGAACCTTGACTTTCATTTGGCATGGTCTGGTTGCATATCAGAAGGGTCAGTTTGGGGAACCGTTCTTGGTTCTGGAATGAGGAAGAAGAGGAAGAGAAGGAAGGAGAAAGAGGTGGCAGCTGAAGAAAGGGTGGTGCTCACATAGCACCCAAAGCACAGAGCTGTGGAAGAGGCCATGAGTCTTACCAAATCTGTGGAAGCCCCCAGAAAAGGGCAGAGGGTTCTGGGTGAGGTAGGACCTGTTCTCCTCTTTTTCCCGCTGGGTAATTCTGTTAACAAACAAAGACCTCTCCATCTGCAGAGGCCTGGGCCATCCCTGTCCTCTGCAGAGGTGGAATACAATCTGCCTACAGCCAGTTGCCATATCTTTTTTTTTTTCTGCAGTACTGGGGATTGAACCCAGAGGCATTCTACCTCCGAGCTACATCCCCAGCCCTGTTTTTTATTCTTTATTTTGAAACAGGGCCTCACTAAGTTGCGGAGGGCCTCACTAAGTAATTGAGGCTGGCCGTGAACCTGCAATCCTCCCGTCTCAGCCTCCCAAGTACTGGGCATGCACCAGTACTGGGCATTACAGGCATGCACCACCACGCCCAGCTCGTCAGTTGCCATATCTAATATTAAATTTCAAACTCTTAAAACTACCAGCATCTACCTCTATAGGCCAAGAACATCTTGTTCGGGGAATCATCTTGTTTGTAGGTCTTTAACAAGCTGCCCTCTGGCTTATGGGCTGCAGGCACATCCATGAACACTGACAAGGTGGGCATTACTGAGATGAAAGTGAAGCCAAGACTGTGAGCCTACTCCAGGCCTCTCTCCAAGCCTGAGTCAGATAGTCCTGCCTCTTCCCAGAACCTCAGCAGCTCCAAGGCAGAGACTGTGGACAGCCGGTTGCCAGAGCAACAGAACCTCACAACTCCCAGCCTGCGGTGGTGATGCTTGTGGGCCATGGGAGCATTCCATGGCACTTGAGGGCACTCCCCTGGGAGAGGGGGACAAGGGGAGGGGCAGGAAAAGACATGAGATGCCAGGCACTTTTCTCTAATTCACTGCCTCTCCAGCCCCAAGTCACCTGATCCAAAATAACAAGCCAGCTGGGCGTGGTGGCGTACGCTTGTAATCCCAGTACTTGGGAGGCTGAGACCGGAGGATCCGGGTTCACGGCCAGCCTCAGCTACTTAGTGAGGCCTCCGCAACTTCATGAGACCTGGTTTCAAAATAAAGTTTAAAAAATAGGGCCCCTGGGTTCAATCCCCGGTACCACAAAAAAAAAAAAAAGTCAGCCACTTAGAAACTGAGACAAGAGCCAGGTGCAGTAGTGCATGCCTATAATCCCAGTACGTGGGAGGCTGAGACAGGACGATCTCAGATTCAAGGCCAGCCTTAGCAATTTAGGGAGGCCCTCAGCAACTTAGTGAGACTGTTTCAAAATAAAACCAGGCTGGGGGCATAGCACAGGGGTAGAATGCTCTTGGGTTCCTTTTTTTTTTTTTTTTGCGGTACTGGGGATTGAACCCAGGGGCATTCTACCTCCGAGCTACACCCCCAGCCCAATCTTTTATTCTTTATTTTGAAACAGGGTCTCACTAAGTTGCAGAGGGCCTCAAGTTGCAGAGGTTGGCCGCAAACCCGGATCCTCCTGTCTCAAGTCTCCCAAGTACTGGGATTACAAGTGTGCGCCACCATGTCCAGCTCAAGGAATAAATTTTAAAACCTACTTTCATTTTGCAAAGGGCTAAGTAAAAATCGCAGCTCATGTGGCAATGCAGGTCGAGGGATATTTTTTTTCAGTGTTGGATTTTGGTTTTTTTGTTTGTTTTTTGTTTTGGTGCTACTAGGGATTGAACCCAGGGGCATTCTCCTCCAAGCTACACCCCACCCCTATATTTTATTCTTTATTTTGAAACAGGGTCTCACTAAGTTGCAGAGGGCCTCACTAAGTAGCAGAGGCTGGCCTTGATCCTGTGATCCTCCTGTCTCAGCCTCCCAAGTACTGGGATTACAAGCGTGCACCACCATGCCCGGCTTCCGTGTTAGATTTTGAACCCAAGGCCTGGCACATGCTAGGCAAGTGCTCTGCCACTAAGCTATGCCTCAAGCCTGAGGGTTAAAGTTTAAAAACTTCTCCTTTGCTGGGTGTAGTGGTGCACACCTGTAATCCCAGTACTTAGGAGGCTGAGATAGGAGGACTGCAAGTTTGAGGACAGCCTCAGCAAGCAGTGAGACTCTCATCAACCTAGCAAGACCCTGTTTCAAAATAAAAATGGCTGGGGGTGTAGCTCAGAGGTAGAATGCCCCTGGGTTCAATCCCCAGTGCCACAAAAAACAAACAAACAAAAAAAAACCCTTCTATTTTCATTTTGAAAAGCACCCAAGATTTGAAAAGCAATAGAAAGAATGCCCTGTTTCTTCCATAGTTTGTTGTTTTGTTTTGTTTTTGTTTTGGTGCTGGGGACTGAACCCAGGGCATTCTATCTCTGAGCTACACCCCCAGCCCTATTTTATTTTGAAAAAGGGTCTCACTAAGTTGCTGAGGTTGGCCTCGAGCCTGCAATCCTCCTATCTCAACTTCCCAAGTAATGGGATTACAGGCATGTACCACCACACCCAGCCCATGTCTACCTTCTTGGAGAAAATGCCCCTGTCTGGCAGGAGCCACCTCACCTGGAAACCACCTGGAAGGCTACACCCCCACCAACAGGCATAGCCAATAGCTACCCGATTTGGACATACAAAAAGCTAGCCTGCTTGTCTTGGGGTATCTCTGTGGCTGTTTACACTCCAGTGCCCATCCCCAGATCAGGCCAAGGCTAGACTGGACCTGAGGCCACATCCTTGCTTGGCCTTCCCCTTCACATCCTGCTTCCCTCTCTCCTCTACCGTTCCTCCTGAAGGTCCCTCCTTCCCCAAACCATGCACCCTCTGAGTCCCCGTCTCAGGCTATGCTTCCAGGGGACCTGCCTTGAGGCAAATGACAATGACAGTAATTCATCTGGTTATACAAAACTTTAAAACATTAAAAAAATCATAAGAAAGAATGAAGTTTTACTTCATTTAATCCTTTGTGTGTATGTTTGTGTGTATGGGGGGGGCTGGGGATTGAACCCAGTGGGCATTGTACCACTGAGTTACACCCCCAGCCCTTTATATTCATTTATTTATTTAATTTTGGGGGGTGCTGGGGGTTGAACCCAGGGGCATTCTACCTCCGAGGTACACCTCCAGCCCTTTTTATTTTTTGTTGTGAAACAGGGTCTCACTAGGTGCTAAGGTTGGCCTCGAACCTGTGATCCTCCTGTCTCAGCCTCTCAAGTACTAGGATTACAGGCATGCACCACCACGCCCGGCTCTATTTTTTGAAATTTTGAAACAGGATCTCACTAAGTTGTCATGCAATGGCCTTGAACCTGTGATCCTCTTGAATCAGCCAGAGTTTACATTTTGATGTACCTCCTTCCAGTTTCTTCTCTAAGATGTTTCTATTTTAGGATAATTGATATCAACATTAATGTGTAATTTTCATCATGCTCTTTGCTTAACATTTATTTATTTATTCATTTATTTATTATTTATTTATTTTGTGTGTGTGCATGGTACCGGGGATGGAACCTAGGGGCATTCTACCTTGAGCTACACCCCCAGCCCTATTTTATTCTTTTTTTGTGTGTGTGTGGTACCAGGGATTGAACGCAAGGGCGTTCTACCTCCGCGCTACGCCCCCGGCCCTATTTTGTATACTTTATTTTGAAACCGGGTCTCACAAAGTTGCGGAGGGCCTCACTAAGTAGAGAGAGAGAGAGAGAGAGAGAGAGAGAGAGAGAGAGAGACAGGGAGAGAGAGAGA
>PVJS01065045.1:0-10083 GCA_004027185.1 Glis glis | reverse complement strand
TTTTTTTTTTTTTTTTTGCGGTACCAGGGATTGAACCCAGGGGCGTTCTACCTCCGCGCTACACCCCCGGCCCAATTTTTTTTTCATACTTTATTTTGAAACCAGGTCTCACGAAGTTGCGGAGGGCCTCACTAGGTAGAGAGAGAGAGACAGGGAAGGAGACAGAGAGAGAGAGAGAGAGAGAGCTGAGGCTGGCCGCGAACCTGGATCCTCCGGTCTCCGCCTCCCAAAGTACTGGGGTTACAAGCGTGCGCCACCACGCCCAGCTAGCCTTATTCTTTTAATTTTTAAGCTTCTAGCCCAAAGTGGCTCCAAGGACCCAGCCGGGCTCCTACCTCGGTGGAGAGGCTAGGACAGCTCTGAGATCTCATCTCCAGCATGAGGGCTCCCCCTTCATGACCTCATCTCCTCCCAAAGGCTCGAGATCCTGACACTATCACCATGGGGGTTAGGATTTCAAAGTACGAATTTGTGGGGGACACAAACATTCAGACCATAGCAACTATTCTCGGTGGCTCTCTCTGCTTGTTAAATAACATCAAAATTTCTTTTTTTTTTTTTTAGGTACTAGGGATTGAACCCAGGGGCATTCTACCTCCCAGCTACACCCCCAGCTCTATTTTTTGTTCTTTATTTTGAAACGGGGTCTCACTAAGTTGCGGAGAGCCTCACTAAGTAGCTGAGGCTGGCCACGAACCCGGATCCTCCAGTCTCAGCCTCCCAAGTACTGGGATTACAAGCGTGCACCACTATGCCAGGCTTCAAAATTTCTTCATCTGGAAATTCAGGACTTTCTAAGGTCCCCCCTGCTACAAACTATCTTTATTTGCCCCCTGATGATCCCTTCACAAATATTTTATATTTTAAAACATCTAGTCAGGCGTTAAAATTTTATATTTTAAAACACCTAGCCAGGTGGCACATACCTGTAATCCCAGTACTTGGGAAGCTGAGACAGAATGATTGCAGGTTCGAGGCCAGCCTAAACAATTTAGCAAGACCCTCAGCAACTTAGCGAGACCCTGTTTCAAAATAAAAAATAATAAGGCTGGGGGTATAGCTCACAAGCAGAATACCCTTGGGTTCAATATCCAGTTTTAAAAAAAATCTACTATTCCTTTTGTGTTTCACTAAACTTCCCCACTTCCTAACTTTTTCGCTCATGCTTTTCCCTACCACCTTACACATCATTTCTCCTGGACCATGGACGCCTAAATTCCTGGTTAGTCTCCTCCAGCAAGCTTCTTCCAAGCTGGAAGTGGTGTCCCCTTTTCAACTCTCATCATGTTAAACAATGAGCGAGGAACAGAAATGTCAAGACCACCAACTCAGTTAAGGCGAGGCTTTATTACCACAGGGCTACCGCCCTCCAGCACAGGCAGGAACGGCAGCCCCCTGTGTAGCTCACAGTTCCCCTTTATAGAGCAAGCCGGTTTACAGAAGCAGATTTTCACAGGTTATGGTTTAAATCAGCCAATCACAGAAAATTTTCCCCTATTTAGAAGTAAAGTGGTTAGTCTAGGGGAGTGGGCTGAGCACGGGGTGGGGGTCGGTTTCACGAGCTTTTTCCATGGGCGGTAAGGGCAGGAACTGGTTTTGCAGGCTTTGTCCTAGGGGCGGTAAGGGCAGGGAGTTTAATGCTAAACTAGGAAGCAGGGCTATATTTTCGGCATATTATCACAATCACACACATCATAAGCCAGTCGTGACACAGACCACTGCTCACAGGATGTGAAGCTTTCTCTGCATTATGTATTTTGATGCTATTTCTAAACTGAAAGTGTCACTCCATCTCCTCTCTTTTCTTCAATATTACATCGGATCTGTACCATGGTATTCTTGAGATCCTAATCTGTGCTTGATGTCTAATTCTCAGATCCTCCAACACAGTGGGTGCTCAATAAGTGTTCATGGAAACAAAGGAGGGAGGAAAAACAGGAGGCTTGAAGTTGGACAGAAATTATTCGGATGCAAACAAGATTAAGGAAGTCTAACAATAAATATGACTCCAGGTGCTATGGGGGACCAAGATGACATTTAACACAACTTTGGGAAACTAGAAGAGGCTCCCGATCTGGGTGGGGTTTTAATAGAGGGTTTGGGGTGCAGAGCATTCCAGGTGGAGGGACTCACTAGCACCAACGAAACCCCAGGTATTAAAGTGTCAAACACATTTTCAAGAGGTCACCTGTAGGATGGAATTGACGAATGGGGCACGCATGTGGGTGAGAGGGGAAGGGTTCACTGGTAAGATAAAGACAAGTCACAGAGGAACGAGCATTTGAATTTTATTCTGCATGCAGTGAGAGGCCCTGAGCAATGAAAGAGCCTAAGGGCTTGATGAGGTAGAATAGAAGAGGTAAAATTTTAGATAGAAAGGAGACAAGTTGGGAAGGGACGGAGAATACAGTTTTAAAAATCTAGCTTGCCCTGAGAGGCTTGCTTGGGAGGCAAGACCCATATCTTTAAGAACACAATGGACTACTTCACATCCGAAATTCCTGAGGTAATTAGTTTTGGAAGAGAAAGAACTTCACCTTCCACCAGAACTCCAAAAGATCACACCTGTTGTTAAAAAGCCTTACACTCAGCTGGCCACCCTGCTCCCCAAAGACCTGTCCCGAGGGAATCCACATCTTTTGCCCCTGGATAAACTTCAAAGAAAGGAGGCATTTTCCCGGCTAACCAACCCCCTCCCCATCTCCAGTGCCTATATAAAAGAGACTGTAAGAATTCGGGGCTGCTGCTCTCACATCTTGAGGTGGCCCGCGTTTCCCTAAACGTGTTTCCCTTTTCCTTGAATTAAACCTCTGTCTTTTCTCTGACTGGCGCGAGTCGAAATTCTTTTCCTCACAGACCCAAGGACCCCGGGGACCCTGAGGTGAGTTTCCCCTTCCCAGGCTGGGGAACTCCTTAGGACTCTCCACGGAGCTATTGGAGCTATGGAGCTCACCCTGACAGGCTCAAGGAGGCTGAAGGGCAACTTCCTGCAAAACAAAGCAAAGAGAGTTTCAATGAATAATTAGCTGCCCATTTGCCTGATTTGCAAATCTAGGCTTTTGGTTTTGAGTGCTTTCAAAAAATGAGAGATGCTGGTCAATAGTTTTTAAAGGGATATCAGAGAGTTCAGCTCACTTAAAAAAAAAGTCTAAAATCCTCTTTTTTTTCTTAAAGTACACATAACTTAACCAAAGACTCTAGCATGAGTTTTTGTTGGAGAGTGTTTATTTTGGTACCTTGAAAGCTTGGTGGTTGTTTAGAAATTCAATTACAACTCGCCTTCAAACAAAACCACCCTTGGGAGTGGTAGGTTTGAGCTGATCTCAATATATTAACTTGACATTATGAGGCAGTTATGCTGCAAGTTCAGAGGGTTGATTAAATCTTAAAGTGAGCACAGACCAGGCGCCGAAAGCACACACATTGTCTAATTGGCTCATTCAGTTAAACAGACAAAAGAGAAAAAAGAAACAGCAACATAGATGGAGGCTATTTTTATTGTTGTTTAAAAAGAGGCCTCTTCTGTGTCAAATGGAAAAAATCTAGCATTTGCACCCATTTCTTCAAGACTTTGGAAACACAGAGAAAAGCACAAATGGACAGTCAGGGCTAGAAAAAAGCTGAGGTTCCAAGCCACTAATAAGCCAATGGGGGAAGAAAGGAATGTTAAATGCTGACCAAGTGCTCAGTCAAAACTGCAGCTTGTGGCCGGCGTGGTGGCGCACACTTGTAATCCCAGTACTTGGGAGGCGGAGACAGGAGGATCCGGGTTCTTGGCCAGCCTCAGCTACTTAATGAGGTCCTCTGCAACTTAGTGAGACCCTGTTTCAAAATAAAAAGGATAAAAAATAGGGCTGGGGGTGGAGCTCAGAGGTAGAATGACCCTGGTTTCAAACACCAGTACCAAAAAAAAACACTTCAACTTGTGGAGCTGGAGGTGTAGCTCAGTGGTAGGACATGTGTTTAGCAGGTAGGAAGCCCTGGTTCGATCCCCAACGCGCGCGCGTGCGCGTGCACACACACACACACACACACACACACGCACGTTTTTCAACTTGTCTTAACAATTAGTCATTGTGTATGCATATCACATATACAATTTCATAACTGAATTCAAGTTTTAACCAATATGGCAAATGTCACATGCGTTGCTCACTGATAATAATCAAGTGCTTTTCCACCTGTCCCAGCCTCCCTGTTAGGTGGAAGCAGGTGACTAGTTCTGGCCAGGGGGCTGAGAACAGAAATGATGGATGTCAACTGTGGGCACTTCGGAGACGGCACTCAAGAGTCAATGTTCTCTCTGCATGCTCCCTCTTCCTGTGACAGCTGTCTTGGGGCCCTGTGTTGATGGTGAAGCACCTGTCAGCAGAGGTTCCTGAGAAAGAAATAAGTGTTAGTTGTGTCAACTACATATTATAGTTAATTTGTACCATAGCGTAGTCTAGTCATCTCCAATATTCACTCTTTCTTCTATTGTTTTAAATCTCCTAAGTTTTACCTGGACATATCGTTACACAGAATGGAGAATGTATTTCCCAATCTCCCTCAAGGCTGAGAGAAGCAATATGTCTGAAATCCAGCCAGTAGAAACACTGTCTCTTCCTGGAGAAGGAGCAGTGATATACCTTTTGCTCATCTTCTTTATCCTCCTCTTTATCCTGTAACCTGGGATGTAGATGCTCCTCTCGGACAAGAGGCCCAGGCCACAAATGGAGGAGCAGCAGGATAGAAGGTTCCAGAGTCTCTGATACCATGGAGCATTATGCCAACTGTGGACAGCCTGCCCAAAGTTTCATGTGAACAAGAAATACATTTCTGCCTTGTATGAACTGTTTTTGTTTTCTGAATCTTCCATATATCCATATATCCAGATGTTTGACCATGTCGACAGGATTAATACCTGGCAGATTGCCTGGCTTTTCACTTCTTTTGCAAATGTCTTGGGATGAACACCAAGTAAGGTGAGAATCAGAACCAGGACCTCCCAGTAGAGTGGAGAGTTTAGATAGAGCTTAGAGGTTGCTTAGAAGGGCTAGACAACTCTTCAAGAGAAAGGATTCTGGAAGAAGCAGAGGCTATTTGAGGATGGATGCCTACATGGTTAGCAACAGAGGAAAAGTCTCTGGTTTCTTAGAAAGTCAGCCTTGCTTGCCTAGGAGAAAGAGGCTGTAATTGTTAATGAACAATTTAGAATATGCAAATGCTCCTCAACTTATGATGGGGTTATGCCCTAATAAACCCATTTGTAAGTATTGTAAGCCAAAAATGTATTTAACACACCTAACATGGTGAGGCTGAGAAGGATTGCAGGATCAAAACCAGCCTCAGCAACTTAGTGAGACTGTTTCCAAATGAAAAATAGGACTGGGGGTGTAGCTCAGAAGTATAATACCCCGGGTTCAATCCCCAAGAAATTACCTTGCATATAATAGGAGCCCTATAAATATTCACTGAATTTAATTGAATATCTCATAGCCTTTCTTTCTTTCTTTCTTTCTTTCTTTCTTTCTTTCTTTCTTTTTTTTTAATATGGTACTGGAGATTAAACCCAGGGGTGTTCTACCATTGAACTACACCCTCAACCCTTTTTAATTTTTATTTTGCAATAGGGTCTTTCTCAGTAAGCGGGCACTGGCCTTGAACCTGCGCTCTTCCCTCCCGTCTCAGCCTCCCAAGTGCTGGGATTATAGGAGTGTGCCGCCACAGCTCATACCTTCCCCACTTAAACTCATCACCACCCCACCATTTACCCCAAGTTACATCAGTTTATGTATTTTCAATATACAATAAGATCCTAAGTGGCCAACCACCAGAATCTAGAAAAAATAAATATTGGACTTATATAAATTAATATGCATCTCTTTTTTAGAGTAAACTTCTTATATAGAATCTTAAGCAATGGATAAATTAAAATACCCATTTATTATAAACTATAAAGTCTTGAAAACATGATATTGTAAGGTATATTAGTCAGCTCTATCTGGAATTATGCTGCAAGAAAAGCCATCTCCCAAAGTCCGTGACATATAAGAGTAAGCATTGATTCTCGGGCTCACACATCTGCAAGTTGGCTGGTCTGGCTAATCTAAGCCTGGCTTGGCTGGTCATGGTTCCAAGCCACAGGCCAGGTCCAGATCCACTTCATGTGTCTCCATGTTTTCCTTTTCCAGGAGCTACCCAGGGAATGTTCTCCTCAAGGCTAAAAGCAGGAGCACTAGAAGGCAAGTCCAACCAAACAGGCACATTTCAAGCCTGTTTGTGCCCTGTCTGCTAACATCCTATTGGCTAAAGCAAGTCACATGACCATGCTCAAAGTCACAGGGTTAGCAAATACACTCTGTCCACCTCTAAGCCATAGCAAGGGGATGAATGAATAAAACAAGAATGATTCACTCTATCACTCTAGGTTTGGAAAATATAAAATATAAAATCAGGCCATTTTCTGGTATCAGTACCACCCTATTAAACATTATAAACTGTCACAAGAAAGGGAGGTGGGGCTAAGCTTAACTCCCTGAAAGATGACACATGTTAGATATAGGTGGTAGAGATGCACTCTGGGTTCACGTACTCTCCCAACATGGTAGCATGTTCCAGATCTCACTCCTAACTCCATCCTCACCCAAAGATTTTAATTCTACACATCAGGACACCCTCCCCATAGAATGGTTCTCCAGGTAAATAATACTAGTACATTTCAGGCAACAAAATTAACTCTTAAGACTATTTATTACCCTCATCCTGGTTGGGATGATATCAGATTAAAAAGGAAGTGCCTTGATGGGGCTGGGGATGTAGCTCAGTGGCACAGCATTTGACTAGCACATTCAAGGCCCCAGGTTCAATTCCCAGCACTGCCAAAAAAATAAAGCCTTCACAGTAGTGTTAGCAATACCTGTGACTTTGTTGCCTACAGGAATCACACATTATTTTCATATTTCATGATGCTTGTATATATCATTTGTGTTCAGCATTACTTCCCAAATGTAGTAGTTATTAGATCCACTATTGGATCTGAATCTTTAATGTGTCATTAAAGAAACATATAAAGTTCTATATCACAAGTGTGTTTTTTCTAGTTATTTTTATAACTGTATTGATAGTCTAACTGTTTTGTTCTATGCATTGTTTCAATGACTGGTCACTGGAGGAATACAAAGACTGCGTACACTCGCTGCAATATGAGAACTTATGAAGAGCTAGCCCAATCGCAGAGCTCCATGTGGGGTCCACTGAGGCCTCTACTGAGACTGCATTGCAGCCTAGCTTCTCTCAGTGCCTGGTCCTGCTTTCTTCCCCTCTCCAGAGTTTTATCCCCAGATCCCCAAAAGTGCTGCATGCTAAACCTCATCTCAGAATCTCCTTCTGGGGAACCCCAGTCTGCAACACTCCCTCACTCCATTCCAGGGCCCTAACTCCACCAGACCTTAAATACATCCCTTTCTACTGGCCTGTTTACTGTCACATCTCTAGCACCTACTTACAGGGCCTGGCACAGAGGAGGAATTTAATGAATGCTTAATAAATTGAATTTAATTTGCAAAGTTGGCCAGCAGTGCCCTCCTACAAGTCTCTAATAAGGATTTTGGCACTCTGTAGGCTCTTTGCCAGGGGATTGAACTAAATGACTTGCTATCTATTGGGGAAAAACCAAGTAGAGATGCTCTCTGGGAGCAGTTAAGGGTCCTGGCAGGTATCTCAAAACACAGAGCCAGGGCCCAGAGGGCCAGGGCCAAGAGTTTTCTGCCCTGGGGACCCTGCTGTCCTGAATCCTGTGTGTGAGGGAGACCCAGCTTAAGAAGATAAATAAGTGAGCGCCAACTCCAGCCCTGTTCTTATCTATGCACAGAGGCCTGCCCAGGGGACGTTTTCTCAAGACTGATTCCAAACTTTTAATCCTATTTTCTTTTGTCATTAAATCTAATTTTTATCGTATTATTTTTAAGCCTTAGGAAGCTGCCATTTTTGTAAGTCATAAGTTCAAATACTGGCTCAGAGTTGAATCATAAACATTATCTTAATCATAAGCATTATTCTTATTTTATCTAATTTGTCTAATAAAATATTTTAATTTTGTTAGTTGATACTGTCATATTTTACCATTCGATCTCTTGCCACTCAAAAATTTGATCTTTTACCATTCAAGAGGACCAAGTGGTAAAATACATCTTGGCATCTGCTGCCAGCCCTGCCCGCAGTGCTTGGTTCTACCCCCAATCTCATAAAATTAGATTTAATGACAAATCAAGATGTATTTTACCACTTGATTCTCTTAATCTTTTTATTTTAGCCAAATTCGCCATTTTATTGATTAGCATTTCCTTTTGAACTGGCATCAGGTGACAAGGCCGTGCACTTGTCGCCACAGCAATCCAAGAGCTGATTTCCTGCCCAGCGCTCCCCAGAACACTTGAGGATTGTCTGGAATGTGGCCCTTGCTCTCCACCTTAGGAAGGGGTTATGCTTTCCACCCGTCGATCTCTGTGCAGACTCAAGCACGGCAGTTAAGGAAAGATCAAATATTAATATATGTGCTCCATGCTCTCTATTCTAGATGGTTGTCAACTGTAGCTGTGCATTAAAATCACTGGAACGTTTTTGAAATACCGATGCCTAGCCATTCTCAATTACATGAGAACCTTGAGGTGGGTCCAGACATCAGTGTTTTTTAAGCTTCCCCAGGTAATTCCAATAGCAGTCTACTTTGAAACCCATTAGTCTATACCTTTGCTATTCCAAACACGGTCTGTGGGCCAGCAGCGTGAGCAGCACCTGGGAGCTTTTGAGAGATGCCGAATCTCCACTCCCACTATGGTCTGGCTAAATCAGAATCTGCAGTTTTTAAGATTCCCAGGGGATTTTGTGCACATTGAAGTTTGAGAAACATGGGCTTAAAACCCACTTTGATGGGTTTTGCATGTTAAATCTTTTTTGCTTGTTTTTGATCTGATGATGTGAGAATGCTACATCTCAAATATTTGCAACATTAATTATTTCTACTCTTTTTAAAATCCCTATCACTAGGAGATGGTGATTTGGCTAATTTGTAATAAAATGTCTCTTTCCCAAGTCAGCTAAATCATCTCTAATTAAAGGAGATGGGGAGAGCTGGATTTCTCAGAAGTCCTGTCCAGGAGAGCATTCTGTTTGTTTGGAAGGATTGCCTGGGGAAGACAGTTGGGATAGAACCAAGCCCCAGGGCCAGCGCCGGCAGCAGATGCCACGACTTGGGAGAAGAAGAAGAGTGCCTCGCTCAAACAAGGAAAGGAGCGGTTGGCGCCCAAGACAGAGAGGAGAGAGAACGGGATATGGGAAGGGGAGAGAAACGCAGGGGAGAAGAGCTTTTAGGATTAGTTGAAGTTGGTGCAAGAATCCTCAAACTTTTTATAAGAGTAATAAATCTATGGGATGCAAGATGCAGTACAGTGAAAGGTCTGAGCATGCTCATGTTTTAAATACGAGGACAATACACATTTGATGTTTAGATGCAGAAACCAGGACCAAAGAACCCTAAGGAAGAGAGCCCTCAGGAATCCACAGAAACTGAAGTGCCAAGTTCATGATCCCACCAAAGACCACCAGGAGCCGATTCCGATGCAAAACACACGAAGGTCTTTTATTCAAGCTCGAGCTTGGGCTCCTACAGTGCACCAACGCAGTGGTCACAGGGAGAAGCCTTTTGCTCTCCGAGAACAAAACTTTTATCCCCAAAGGAGGCAGCCCACCCCACCTTTACATTGATAGGTTAGTTTAAAACATAAGCTCATTGGCGTTCCCTGGTTGGTTTAATTTTCGCGCCTTAGGTAGGGGTCATCGTTAGGGAAGAGTTAACCTTATATGGTGACCTTTTAGCTGATTGGTTGGGCCCACACTACCTTCCCTAGGAATGTCCAGGATGGGAGGGGGTCTTCTAAACCCAGGTGTGCTTGACACCGATTGGCTGTTTCTAGGGGTTGCTAGGGACAAGATCAGATTAGCATACTTGATGGTTTCTACAGGGTATGGGGCAACAGGCTATAGGAACTTAACTTCTAGAAAACAGATACTTAGGCCTATCCTACTTAAAGCTTTAACTAAAGC